>JAKGSA010002195.1:0-22741 GCA_033558755.1 Philaethria dido
TAGGACAATAACAATGTTTTTTTCCATAATGGAGTCATTGAACCAAATATTTATCAATACTTGCATATTGTTTATTACATTTTTTTATATATGTTACTGAACTGTTATTACTTATCTATGAATGTTTATGTATTAGAAATAAATAAATTATTCTTAAATTAATGTGGACACATTGGCATTATTAAAAAAACATGCAAAACAAATGAAACAATTGCATTTAAAAATATAGATAACTGAGCACTAAAAGCATTAAAAAGAGACTATATTTTATTCCTTAAATAAAAACAATACAATGAAGAGCAACAAAAAGTAAAACTGACCTTGAAGGTCTTATACCCTAGTAACAAAAAATTTGGTATATTTAATTTATAACATTGAAATAATAACTTGCTTATAATAAACTTAAAAGCAAAACGAGAAATATCAGCCTTCTAATTACAATAAATCTAAATTTAATTCTAACATATGATACTCTATTAAAATCACTTACCAAAAATTATGATCACTTAATTATGTTTACCAACGTACTGAACACGTTCAGTTTCCACAGGTGGTATAAAGATATAAACAAATAGAAAATTAACACCTAACACAAGACTGACAGTCAAAGAGACTAGAGTCAGGAGACGAAAAACAAAGTACGGGAATCCTAAGTTGGCAATTATCACATCTACTCCCACTTTTGGCAGCTGTAACCACACAACTGTTGTGACGATAGATAGAGCTAATCCTAGCTTTCCTATATAAGAGGTAGCCGTCCGAACTGACACCCAGCAAAGCAAAATGCCAATGAACCAAGCAATAGTCACAATGTACACCCCTACACCAGAATTATACATTGTTAAGCATACCTATCGGTATTAGTTTTTAGTTAAACATCATTATTAATGATTACTTTGAATTAAAAACAATACATGCAGACAAATAAAGTTATTACGGCTTATCTTAATCACTGTCACATAGACGCACAATTATTGTTGAATTAAATTAATGGCTCATTAATAGTTCTTTTTAATAATTTCTTTATTAAATCACTAGTTTAAATAATTACGAAGCTGAATCACTAACGAAAACCGATGACGAAATTGGCAGATTTGATATTTGATTCGTTGAGTTTTGACATTTGTCTCCAGAATTCACGCCACAGACATTAAACCTTTAAGTAAAAATACAATGCAATAAAGTCTAAAAATATTTTTAAACATCAAATATCAGTGAAATAACAATAATTATATTAGGTACTAGTTTATTAATAGCATGTCGTAGTGTATTATATAATATATAGTTTAAAGTTGCTTATAGATTTTATTGTTATGAAGATACGTTTGTTTTAGCAAAGGATGTGTCATTAACTGATGTATATAAATAATATTAAGCGAACTTGGTTTCTAATCCAATATTTTTTTAATTTTGTTAGGTTAATGAGAATTACTGTACAAAATACAAAAACAAATATTTCAATTAAAGGAAAAATGTCTATTTGGCTAGTACTATTAGTATAGGAGTAAACTGCTGCAAAAGACGAATAAATACATGAATAATATTTTAGTACGAATACTTATACAAGCAAAGCCCTGACACATGCCATATTAAATGATTATCCTACCATTTAGGAAGTGTTTTTAGTGTGAAACAATATTTTATCTATAATTACGAAATTATAGTATAATTTTAGATAAGGCAACATTAGATATAACAGTGAATTTCTAGTGCTGTGTGTTGCTGTCAATTTATTAGAAAGGTGAGTATTTTAGTTTTCAAATTAAATAAATATTCTCTATAGGAAATAATCATTAGATTTTCACGAGAAAATGTTATTCTTATCGTTACTTTCAGTAATTGGTGACATGTTTAGGAAATAACCATTAAAACTTTAACGCCATTTTCTACTCTGCGCTAGTCATTTGATACATTTTTTCTTTTATCATTGTGTACCTAAGGTACTCAAATTTATAACCATATGCATTAATTTTTAGGAATTTTGAATATATTTTCTATTTGCTCTAGAATATATATTACCGTGAACATAAACGTCATATTGAAAACGTTATAGTTGCGCCGATTTGTTTTTGATGACTAATCGGCTAACAAGGTCTAATAATTCCGATTCAAATGGAAGGGCAAAATATAATATTAAGTCACTGACCTGCATTTCTTAATATACGTGACTTAATTGTTCTCTTTGCACGAGAAATTATCAGCTCTAAAACGAAATATGTTAGTATATCTACACATTAAAAACAAAAACTTTACAATATGTAAAATTGAATTTATATAGCATTTGTTGATGACAAAACAATAATTACATACCTATTATCTACTTTATTGGACTGATTTTAAAAAAAATATTTGAAATATAGATTAAAATTTTTATAGGAACAATTAAAATTTTATTTCCTTACTTGATCATCAAACTTATTATTAAAAAAAGGAAAACAAGGTTTTATAATTGAAATAATAATTAATAATATTATTTATTCTAACAAGCTTTTCTAACAATTTCTAATATACATTCATACACATCCATTCTTTTGAATTTTTTTTATTGATCTGTGTTACATACATAAATTTAAATAAATATGATATATACAATTATTACCATTAAAATAGTATAAATTCTTCCATACAATGCCTCCTTGAATTTTAACTTATTGAAATTATAAATAATTATTTTATTTTTTTATATCTAGTTATCTATCATTCATAATTTTGCTTATTATCTACTTTATTTACAGATTTTTTAATTTATTTTATAGTAAAATTTATACCTAATAAGATCTTTGGCTTTTACAATTATTACACATTTAAAAACAAACTATTTTAACCAAATAAATCACATATATTATGATATTCAAGAATACATTTTTAATACAGTTATAATAATTTCAATTACCTATACCTGTCATGTTATACAACATGATGTCATTATTAGTGGGAGTGTGTTGTTTGACATAAATGTGTTACTCCACTATCATTTAATAAGGTAAAGTTTATAACTGTTCAATTTACAAGTTTATATTTAGCTGTAAATGTTTTTAAATATGTTATTTATATTGATATTATATTAGTATAGTTTGTCTTTAATATTATCTACTTAAAAGAAATGCATGCTTATCTTTAGAAAAAAAATATAAAAATTTAACATAGTAGGATTTGAATCCACACCTCTTCGAAAATGTCTAAGGGGTACAGGTTCAAGTCCCTCTATAGTAAAATTATAATATGTTTTGTATTTGTCTTTCTTTAATATGTGAAAAATATTTTAAAAATTACAAAATTTTTTATCTTTAATTCAGTTATTTAAGATTTAGCAATCAATACAATGGTTAACAATATACTATGTTTCCTTCACTTCTTTTCATCGTCTAAGTATAGAAAATTTGTAATAATTTATTATATTCACTGACAGTTTTTTAAGAGTCATACATACAAAGGGTTCAAATATATATTTTTGTTTAATAAAAAATAAATTAGTGATTTAAACCTTCAATCATTGCTTAAGCTCAACATTAAGGTCCACCACTTAAAAAAATGTTTCGAAATGGGACAGAAAGCGATGAACTGAGTGTTTTGACACTAGACTTTCTCTGGCTTCCCTGTTATAATGCTAAATCCTATAGTTACTTTTTTATTATGTTTTACAGCCAATAACAATCCTAACAGCGTTTCAACAATATATAACATAAAAATAGAAAAATACAGCTTCAAAATACAACAAAACTTCAAGGTCATTAAAAAACCTAAATTCTAGTATATAAGTAAGCGTTGGATACTAGCCAATGGTCTTGTGTTGCTGTAATCTTGTCGTTTTTAAATAACCACTATGACTCATCAGTTTCTATTGTTGTTCTTATAATAGTAATTTCTGCAAATTACATTTAGTTTTGGATGTTTTATTATGTTTTAAGATGTGGTAAATTAATTATATTGAAATTGTGGTAAATTAATAGAAACTGTGATATTGATTAATCTATTGAATATTAGTATTTAAATTTGGATTTTAAGGCAAAGCGCGGCGTTAGGTTCCGCCACTTAACACTTAATATATCGAATTCGGGTGGAAAGTGGTGTAGAGTGTCTTGACACTATGTTCTCTCTGACTACTGACCCTGTCGGATAAAGCAGATTTTTTTTAATAAAGCTTCATATATAAAAATATTTTTATACAATATTTCTTTAAATATGGTAAATATACATACTTAATATTAATTTTGACATTAAACATAAAGAATGGATACTTGGTTCTTAAAATATCAGTTGTTAACATTAAAAACTATATTTAAATTCACTTTTTTTTTAAAATGGTAGATAATTACATAAAATACTAAAAATTCCTTACATACCATTCCTTACAATATTTCTAATAATAAGGCAAAAAAGCTCAGGTGGACTATAATTATTTAACTCATAAAAAACTTACTGACAGGTGCAATTGGTCATATAAAATGTATTCTCGATCACAGTCAATGCACCATGATTTATGACGCTCAGTTGTCAATGTCAAAAATGGCGGCAAAAATGTAGCCTTTTTTAAACTTTCTTTTCGCCATTAATGTATTTATAGGCAATAATAAATTTATACATACTAGCGTGTTCTTTCGTTGACGCGTTAACAATGCTGTTTTTTTAGTAATGTATATCACTTGTATATGTTATGGAAGTCAAAGGAATGTAACATTTATTATGAATGCATTATTTAAATGAAATGTTAGTATTCTGGCACTCCTTTTCTATATAAATTATAAGTGTGCTGCTTCATGCTCCTTCGTCCGCGTAATTTTCGTAAAAAAAGAGATCCAAAAAGATTTGCTTGACGTATTTATGCGTATAGGTTGAAATATTACTTTTTAAACTTCAAAGGAGAATTTATTAAAATAACAATTAATTCTGTTAACAATTTAATAAAAACCTTTCTGCGATATTTTCTTTTTTTTTTACAAATTTCAACGTGTAAGCTATTTATACCAGGGGCACACAGGTCACATCTTATGCCGATACGTTTAAGTATTAAAAGTTTAACTGCATCCTGTGACAAGATCAGCATGAGCAAACTGGTTGTAAAGCGTAAGGTCACGGTCGATCGCAGTCCAATGAGTCACCTTAAATACTTACTATATTTATATTGTTCCGTAACAAGTTTAAATGCAGGAAGTAGATGCTGAATCTTAATGGTTGATAAAGTTTTAAAGGAGATATTTTCTTTATAGTTTATTTGATGTGTTTTTTTTTTGATAAGAGGCCATCGTGGCGTAGTAGAACCTCGTCTCACTAATCGCATTTGGTTGTGTTCGATTCTCAATTGGAGTTATGATTATACGGGTTAGAGCGTGAAATTAAAAAAGCTATTGATTTCGAATAATAAATGACCAACCTTTGTTTATAAAGTTAAAAAACGTTTGCGTTACAGTCTATATACTTGTATCAATAAAAATGATGGGTGTGCATAAGAATTCTACCCGAGTAAATATTCATTTTTGTTATGTTTATGTTTCTGGGTGTGGCTAAGTGGCCAGTGCGTTCAGACGGTTAATACATTTTCCAAAAATGTTTTTCTTAAGCCTGTGTGACTTAACATTTTAAAAATATTTAAAAGAAATATCGAAGGCTTCTTTCAATCTTTTTGTCAGCAATATATGCACGAATGTAAAGTACTTTCCTGGTTCATTTTACCTTTTATACAACAACGTTTTTGTATTGTAATTGCTTTGCAATTTTTTTTCCTTATCTCAAGCTTGTTATTATTCTTTTCAAATAACCCTTAATAAAAAAAATGCAAAGAATTGATTGATTCGTGCTCTAATAATATAACGGTAATTTAAAGTTTAAATAAAATTGTTTAGAAATTGTATTCAAGATTGGTTAGGTAGAGTAACTCGCACATAAGAGGCGAGCGTTAAAGCATTTTAAGGTATCCCTATACCTTAGATTACCTAACTTATATTTATGTCGCAAATCCCAGGAACCTCCGACCTTCGAGCTCCTCTCCCTTCAAAGTAATAAGCCCAGCACCCGCACAGTGAATTGCCAATGATTTTTCTCTGCAAATATTAATGAAATGTTTAATTACGCATATTAGGCTAGTCAGTAAATCCTAGTGTCAAGATACTCCGTATTTATAATCATTATAGTGCTGGCAGGGTCAATTTTAAAATATTATATTCGTATATTTAATTTTCAAAAGTTTTTTTACTCAATAAATAAATTATGTCTATTTACTTTGAAAACCGTACAGTTTCAATCGGTTAAAAGATTTATTTCAAGCTGTGTGAAATTGATATATTTTTTATTACTAAATAATTATAAAATTGATATTCGAAGTAGTTCCATCTTAGAGGTCACGGTCGGGTGTAGAATGCTGAGTGAGTCATCGATACACTTCATTGCGGTTTTCTTTCCGCTGTGCGGGGTGTGAGATTGCCTCGGACGTTTCTTATAGGAAGTTGGCAGAAGTGTGGATTTATTTTATTACTTTTGGCTTTGTTCAACGCTAGAGGCACGAAAAGTATGCAAAGAAAAGCTAGTGTTAAGACACTACATTCTCCGCTTTCCGCCTAAATTTGAAAGATAAATATGGATAAAATGTTTTATCTACAAAATATAAAAAAAATATATTACATACTATTTGTTTTAGATGAAGAAAAATATTGCATAGTAATAGTTTTGTTGTTTTTGTCTTTTATATCAAATTGAGACCATTTTGGCGCAACGTGTGCTTGTAAAACGCTATGGTTGTGAATGTCATCCCGATTCAAATACCTGAAATTAGGTACGCCCTGCTTTGTTCGAAATTCACATTAAATTAAAAAAATATATCAAAAATCTGCATACAAATCCTACATGGCATTTATTATGCCGTATTGTACGTAAGTTCGTTTTTCACTTTACGTCCATATTAATCACTTCCCTGAAATGGGATTTGAACGCACGACTATCGTTCTTCCCAAACACAAGTCTTGATTGTGATAACGTTAACACCTTCGCCTATCCAGTAAATTTCAACGCAAGAATTCCTCTTGGATTTCATTCATTAAAGCTATAGGAACTGGTCTAGACGCAGACAGGCTATAAATATTCATACATACTTTTATAATATGCAATATATAGATATTAATGATTATCGCGACCTTCTTTCAATGTTATTTACTATCAGTAATATATGTGCGAATTTTTTTGAGCATGGATGTTTGTTATTCTTTTAAGCAAAAACTACTGAACGTATTTAGACGTAACTTTGACAATGATATAGTTTATATATCAGAATAACACTTAGCCAATTTTTTTAAGATTTTGTATAATTTGACCATAAGATAACGATAAGTGTCTACTTATATATAAATATATAATTTGTTGGCTAATTTTGAAGTTGGTATTTTTCGCGATAATGACTGCAAAATGGTTCATTGATAACTTAGTAATTTATTCCACGCTGTAGTCTCCTGCATATAGCAGGCTACGCAGAGGGAACCTGAGAACCTAGTGTTAAGACACTCCGTTCTATTAAGATTTCCGTTTCCCATATTTCACCGAATTGAGGCATTGCGTACTTCACTAAGTACGCAATGCCTCAATTCGGAACGCAGTGCTTTGTTTGTTGTTCCAGATCGAGGAAATAAAAATACTAAATATTATTTAATATTTTTATTTCCCGGATTAGGTATCGAACCCACAACCTGTCTTGTTTACAGTCGAACGCTTGTGTCTCTGCGCTAGAACTAGCACAGTATATTCATACTTGCATGAAAAAAATATATTTAATGATATATTTTTACAAAGAAAGAAATTTTAGGCATAGTAAGTTAATAATAAATTAGGTTGAAGCTCTCGTATCAAAAATATCGCAGGTATGCGACCGGATCGCATCCCAAGCTATTTAAGCTCTGCCTTTTACTATTTGCTGCGTCGTCGTCGCCTATCTACTTGTCTATCTTTTTGTTCTTATACTGGCCCTCGGTATAGTGGACCTACATTCATGTACCACATACGTTTTTGTGGCTATATTGTATGGTGAAATTTTATAGGTTTTTTTTTGTTTAAGGCCCTTAAGGTTTAATTGGAAAAGATATACCTAATTGTAACAGTATATATGTATATATTTTTATTTTGTTTTTATTTTTTAATAAACTTTAAATGAGAGCAGGTTTTTCACAGCAGGGTAGTCACACTCTGTTCATATTTTTTTGCTTGAAATCGACATATAGTGTGTTGAGTGGCGGAACTCAACGCCGCGCTTTGTATTACCAGAGAGCTGGGAAAGTAAAATTATTTAAATATAGCTATTTAGCCGAATGGTGATCGGATAGACGCAGCCCCACTGAGTCACAGTGGTCTGTTAATTTATCTATTATTGTACCATATTATGTGATTATTTTTAACCGATTAAAAAAAGAAGATTCTCAATTTGACTTTGTATTTTTTATGTGTGTTACCGCATATGCTTTTACTTCATGAAACAATTTTGATGATCCTTATTTTATATGGTAGCTAGTGCTTTTGATGTGGTTCCATTTGTTATGATCTGATGAGTAGTTTTCAAGTTATTCGTAATAATATCACTTTATTTATTGAAATTTTAATAATTAAAATTATAAAGAAAATTATATCATCGAGTTATCAAAGTAACTGTAAAGTAATATTTGAGAAAAATATTAAAACAGTACTTACTACATACGTACATATAATGAATATATCTGAGCTCATCTAAATGCATTTAAATTGCAAAACGTTTCAGTCTGCATTGAATCATCGGAAGCGCATCGTGGTATGACGATGTACACGTATGCATGTACCACAAGCATTTATTAGATATAATATACTGTCTGGTCTCTTGTAACGGATATTAATTATGATTATTGTTAATTATGCTTTAATGGATGTTTCTGTTAGTAAAGATGAAGTTTTATGTTTAAAACAAACGGTTTTTCGGTTTGTGGTGTATTTTTACTTACTTGACGCTTTATCCCTTGCGGAGGAGTCAGAGGGAACGCAGCCCAAACGCTACAGTCATTGCATACCTCTTTCGCCTCGTCCACAGTCCTTAACATCTTCAAACATGCCCTCCGGGAGGTCCTCATGCTTTTTACGTGACCTTCGTCCTGTATCATTGCTGCTGTGTTCTCGAGGGTCAACCGAGTATGTGATTTTATAATTTTGGGTAACGTTTTTTTTATGGCTTAGTCTTATTTTGTATATTAGAGTAAGTTGTAAGAGAACCTAGTGTCAAAGCACTCCGTTCTTCGTTTTCCGCTCGAAGTTGAGATATTGTGTGTTAGATGGTGCAACTCAACGCAGTTCTTTGTCTTACCAGAGCAAGAAAATATAAATATATTCACTCTTTAAGAATCGAATCCACAATCAATCGCCAAAATTTGCCTATTCCTATCCATCCTTTCTCCTGCTGCGGCCACTACATTATTTCCTAACCTTCCCATCTAAATACTAGGTCGGCAAGGCATTTACAACTCCTCTGGTGTTGTAGATGTCTATGGGTGAAGGACCACTTACCATCAGGTGGTCCTTCTGCTTGTTTGCCATCCTTCATCGATAAAAAAAAGATTACAGTCATATGCTATCCCACTGTGCCTACATAGATACATAGCTTCACGCTGTATCCCACATATAGCAGGGTAGGCAGAGGGAACCTAGTGCTAAGACACTCCGTTCCCCACTTTCCGCCGAATTGAGGCATTGCATGCTGACTGGCGGAACTCGCTCAGGAAATGAAGAATTCCATTTCCTGGAGTGGGAATCGAACCCACAACCTGTCGCGTTTACAGTCGCACGCTTGTGCCTCCGCGCCACGACAAGCGTTACAAATTAATAATTTAACAAATAAAAAGTGTAATAATTTAAGTATATAATAAATATTTTTATAATAGTCAATAAAAGTCACCAACAAGCATTTCAAGAATGTACACCACCTGTCAATGTATTAAGAATACCAACGCGTATTACCAGTTTTTGTCGCATGCGACAACCCAGTGGTATTCTTTTAGTCGTCCTTGCTCTGCGTCGAATGTATGACCTTGACCTTAACTCTTCCTAAATGGGAGTTATGAATGTAATTATTATACTAAAAGTTAATTGGACCTAGTATAAGTTTTAATTAGCTTGAAATATTGTAGTTGTCATTGGAAAGTTATAAGGTATGTTTATTTTTTTTTCTCTTGTGGCTAAAAGCGGCGTTGAGTTCCGCCACTCAGCGCAATGTCTCTAGAATTATAGAGAAACGTGTGGAGTGCTCTGTCACTACGATTTGTCTATCTGCTCGAGATATGTGATTTTTTTATATACTAGTGTCTCCGTAAATGCGTTAATAACTCATTGCGTAGTGACGTATATGTCACTTTATATAAACATGGATGTCAAACCATGGTAGTGTAACATTTATTTTATTAATTTAATTGTACTTTTTTACGTGCATTAATTTAAAAGATATTGGCTGCACTCCCCGTTATATAAACTATAAGTGTGCTGTTTCATGCCCTCCGTCCGCGTACTTCGTAAGGATCCAAAGTTTTTGCTTCGCGTATTTATATTGGCAGATAAACTGTGGAATATTATTTGATGGTGCATTCTTATCATCACCTGAAGTTTTGACATTAAATGTCAAATTAATTGTTTCATTTTTTGGTTTTTTTCACTTCAAAAAAAAAAACTAAATATGGAAAACTCATTTTAGTTCTCTTTATAATATATATTTTTTTAACTTCACATTATCCCATATTATAAGCAGGTAGTGGTGAGAGGAAACCTGAGGCAGAAACTTAGTGTTAAGACACTCCACTTTCAAAACAATTCTTGTTCCCACTTTCCGCCGAATTGAGCATTGCGTGCCGAGTGGCGGAACTCATCGCCGCACTTTGCCAATCGCCAAAACCCAGGAAATGCGAAAAGATAATATTTCCTGAGTGGGCATCGAACCCACAACCTGTTCTAAGCTTACAGTTGCACGCTTCAAAGCCCTCTCGGCTACGACACACAGGGCGTTCGCCACGACAGCGTTCGCCACGACAGGGCGTTCGCCACGATTGCAGGCGGTCACGACAGGCGTTTATAATATAAACCAAACAACTTCAACCCGTAATCTGGCATATAAAGCCAGATAACAAGAATGTTTTAAGAAATAATTCAATGGCACGTTACCATTTCTTATGTGACGCGCATGAAGTTAATCGATTTGTGCTCACACATCTCCTCTTAAAAGTGATATGAATCATTGTATTTCTGGTACTAACATTGATGCCAGAAAGGTGCTGAAACTATAGTTTCCTCCACGGCTTCTAATTCAATTATGTGCTTCTATCGACGCCTGACTACAAATACGAAAGTCTGGTCTAGTTGTTTCAACTTGTTATTTTTTTACCCATTTTTATTAATACCGCGATATGTAGTGTAGATACTTTCGATGTTTAATGTTTGAATTTTAAATACAAAGCTTGACGGCCAGGAAGTTGTAATGTTTGTTACAAAACAAATGTAATATATAGTCATCTGAACACGTGCGCGCAGCATAATCGCAACACAACTGCTATATAGAGTATCAGATTGGTGAATATTTCAAGTCTCATTCGATGATTAGCAACCTGTGAAATCATGTTCGGGCCCCAGTGATAAGCAGGTCTCTAGTGTGTGGGGTCCAGTAAAGATAATCAAAAACTTTGCAAATCATGCTAAAAGTTCATACTGCAATCTTAACCAATGAAAACATTGTAAAAAGTTTAAAGCTGGAGTGTAAGCATTGTGCTTTTTTTTTTTTTCAATAAAAGCTTTATTATTATTTGTATCTCATTATGGCCTCCCTGGGTTCTATAGGAACCTGGTCTCGGAAGGTTTGGTGTGGGGACATGCAGGTCCAACACGTAGAGGCCCCTTTGAGACAACAATATTTTTAGCCTGATTTACTTACTGGAATCCACCCTGAGCAACCTGCTGTAGCAATTGCTCAGAGATGGCTCACCGGTCACGCGCGTGTAGGAGCTATGGAACATATGGAAAAAACTGTGAAAACAGGGCTCTGAATGGAGTTTGATTTTTGGGACTAAGTACTGTGGCTATTGATTGAGATCTCGCGGTATTTCCAGTCTCTTTCAGCTGTGTCTCAAACTGAAAAGGTTGGCGGACGGTGACTCGCCTCCCACTCTTCAGATGTGGCCCCCACAAAGCGGCGTAGTGCCTCGGGCGCAAACACCGGCGTGGTCATTGGCGGTGTCGCAGTAGGTGCACCTCTCACCATCGCGAGGAAGCCTGTGAGCGGGTTTCCTCTTCGCTATTACGCAGATTGAGCACTTCCACCCTTCCGAGCACAGGCTCTTGCGCTCCACTCTTGCCGGGCTGTAATGAAGGCAAAGTCGTGAGGCGGGGGATAAACATACCCCCTCCGGAGGTCTCAGGTCATCCGTGGGGTCGCCACCATCCAACAGTTTTCGTTACAAGCTGTCTTGGTGTGGGCTTAGTTATTATTATTAAAACTTACGTAAAATTATGTTTTGAAAAGAACAACAACGATAGGCCCTATAGGTTTGTACATATTTTTGTGTTTCTCTAGCCAGTGATATCCTTGACATGCAGTGCGGTTCCTTTAGCGGATGTGTGTGTATATGGATCAATATTTAAAAGTGTATGATTTAACCAGTGCAATGAGTAATATGTTTGTTTTATTAAAAATATTTTATATCTATTTGTTATTATATCTATGTTATATTAAAAAAAAAAGTAGTCCCCTATTGAGTTTTCAGCCATCCCCAGGTCTGAGAATACTGTCCCAATAAAACTCAGAGTTTTGAAACCAAAAATGATGTTTCAGTCTCCCATCAAATGAAGCTTTTGTAACTTCTTATTTTGAATAAAAATTATTTTGACTTTGACTTTGACTATTAGGTATTATAAATAATGTTAGCTTTTTGAACTCCTCTACAAAAACTTTAATTGCCAAATTGGTACTGTATCCGCAACAAATTTCAGCAAAAACGGCACAAATTATCTGGTGGTTTCACTTAATTTATATAATAATATTGAGAAATTAAATAGTATCATATATGCATAACTATGACTTTTAATCAGATACTTCTGATATCTGAATAGCTAATTCAAAGCATCGTGTTACCTTCTTTGTTCATTATAACTAAAAACGCATTTACTTAACCTTATTTTTGCCCTCGAAAATTAAAAACTCCAGCTAAAGAAAGTTAACCTAATTATATGTATCTTTCTATTATGCATGTATTAGCTATAGCTAAGACCATTATGGGAAAGCAGTGTGACCGTCTCATTATTAACGCGGTGATTGTGGCTTCGATTCCTATTCTGAAAAAATTGTAAATATTTAATATTTTTTATTAGTCCGCTTTTATTAAGAAAAGCGGACGTTGAGTTCCGTCACTACACCAATGTCTTCAACTCTGGTGGAAAGAGAACGGAGTGTCACGACACTATGTTGTGTACTCTTGCTATGCGAGTGAATCGTGGCTAAGTAGAAAAACATAAAAAGGCAAGCCATTAATTATAGCTCTTGCATATTAGCATCCCTTTCGCATATAGCAGGGTAGGCAGAGGAACGTGAGAACCTAGTGCTAAACAATTCTCGTTCTCTTTCCACAATTGTTCTCCATTTCCAATTTCTTTGTAAGAAATAAAAATAATTTAAATATACACTACACCGGTGGTGGGATCACCGAACCTGTAAGACCAATCACTTCTACAGTCGCTATGATGACCACGTGTGCTGGTACTGTACCTCATCATAACAATAGAAAGTACTCTGCTCATTAGACTTTATAAAATATACATAAGCAGCATGTAGTGTGCTCTCAAAAGCAATACATAAATCACTGTTCAATATATAAAATTGTTTAATATTATTAAAGGCCATCGTGGCGCAGTGGGTTAACGTTTGAAATGCAAAGCGATTGGTTGTGGATCTGATTCCCACTCTGAGGCAATTATTAAGTAAGTGTTTAAATTATTCTCATTTTTCCGGTCTGGTAAGACAGCACAGTGTTGAGTTCCGCCATTTATGCACGCAATGCCTTTATTTCGAATTCGGCGGAGCAGTGAACAGAGCGTTCTGACACACTAGTGGTTTTCTCATTTTGCTTTCTCTTATTAAAGCGTCATTGTTTTGGCTTGAAACTATTTTAACCTAATAATCGCGCATATTTTAGTATTCGAAATATATTTCTTTTGAAACCACGCTTCGAACACTTTTCTTATAGTAAAAACTGTGGTCGCAGGTAGAGCCCACCTGTGAATACTTTCAAAATATATAGTGATTAATCTGGTTAAAATGGTTTCTTTTAATATATGTGGCTGTAATCGCGAAAATCAAAGTATAAATATATATATATATATATTTAACTTCACGTTGTATCCCGCATATAGCGGGGTAGGCAGAGGGAACCAGAGAACCTAGTGTTAAGACACTCCGTTCTCTTTCAACATTTCCGTTCCCCATTATATTTTAATAATATAAGATTATAAGTATTATTAGATGTAGTATAATTGAAGATCACAATACAAGTCATTCGAAAGGCTAAATTAAAGCGAAATTGACATTCAGTAAAAGGAAAGGCCGGTGATTTATAGAAGTTATACTTTTACTCTATTATTTTATAGATTCTCATAATTCATAAGTATTCCTTTCTATTTTAGACTTGGTATTTACGTTTGATTTGTATGAAACTATATTTAAAATACTATTTAAACGGTGAACGGAGTGTCTTATCACTTAGCGCTTGATCCGAATTCGGAACTGCGCTTGTTGAGTGACGGAACTCAACGCCGCGCATTGCCTCACTCGAGCCATTTATAATTTACTTACTTAGCTTCACCTGTCGTGGCGCGGAGGTACAACCGTGCGACTGTAAACGCGACAGGTTGTGGGTTTGGTAACAAGGCAAAGCGCGGCGTTGAGTTCCGCCACTCAACACGTAATGCCTCAATTCGGCGGATAGTGGTGAACGGAGTGTCTTCTCAGGTTCTCAGGTTCCTTCTGCCTATCCTCTCATATGCGGGGTAGCGTGAAGCTAAAAAAAAAACTTAGCTTCATGCTTTATCCCTTAGCTAAACAAACTCTTGTATGTTATTTATTAGAAACTCGATAGGTATAATAATTTAGATTCGATCCATTCTGTGGGGAATTAGAACTGCATCTTTGATTTTGCTACTTTCACTTTGATTTTAAAATTAATTACGAATGTAGTTAAAATATTTAAAGTTTTATACTTATCATTTATTTCTCACATCCTTTATGAAGTAGCGTGTAATATAAATGTAACATATTATACTTCGAGGAATAGATACTTATCGCTATTGTAGCCAAATTACTTATATATATATATACGTGAAACAAAACCCCTTTACGAAACTACGCAGACGGAAGATTATGAAAAATTGGCAACAATTTAAGCGTTTATACAGAGTGGAAGGAGTGCACAATGCTAACATTTTTTAAAAATAATACATAAAAAAGTATATTAAATAAATAAAAATAAATGTTGCTACTACATTACCATGGTTTGACTTCCATGTTTATGTAAAGTGGATATATACATTGTGCTAAAGACACCAACGCGTTATTAACGCGTCGACGGTGACACCAGTTATTATAAATGCATAGGTTTAAAAAAGAATGGAAAAAATCTACTGAAACTGAAGAAATCTAGATATAACTTTACAATTATATAGCTTATACATCAGAATAACACAAAGGCTACAATTTATAAAGATTCTAGTATTTATAGTCCTCTAAAGCCTGTTCGTATACTTTAACCTGACACCGTTCTTAACTAAGCCGCAATTTGTCTCTCAATACCACAGTACAACCATACTTACTAGAGCAGGGGTACGCAACCGTTTTTTGTAACGGGCCTGTCCATTTTTTTTTGGCTGGCAATAGTTATTAAATTTGTATTTATATTATTATATAAACATTGGATGATTAAAACGCGAAACCAAAAAAAAATTGTAGATTAATATAGTAGCGGAAGAATGTCTGTATCTGTAATCATTATATAAATACGAAAGGTAAACTTTGTACTCCTTTTTACGACAATTGTAAGGAAAGAGTATGAAATTCGGCACAGTTAAAGTTTATATGGAGAAAAAGTGTAGAAAATGTATTTTTGTAATACTGTATATATAGAAATAGATTAAATTTATAAAATAAATATTACACACTACTATTGGTTTCACATTCACTTTTATGTAAAATGATATATTGGCTGTTAAGGTAAATCGTAAATAGGGTGTCTGGTATAAATAGAAACTTGGCAGGCCGCATAAAATTATAAACAGGGCCGCGGGTTGCTCACCCCTGTACTAGAGAGTTAATAAGTAGTTTGTTTTCTAAGGAAATTACACTTTATTCCTATCATTATTGAACGAACGGACAACTATTGGGTGGTAGAATTTACTGTACTATAATTTACAGAGACGTCAATTAGCATTTAATTTACATTAAATTGGTATAAACGTGTTCTTTTATATCGATGAAATGCAATTTAATTACTAATTAATGTTTATGAGTGCGAAAGTACTGTGAATTCCGTATATTAAACACAGCATTTGAATCTTTGTCTCGGATTACTTAGTTAGGATTAAGGCCCTTGTATGTGTAATGTAAGGCGTGGGTGCTAATCTAGCTTCTTCTAGCTATGTTTAAAGTTTTATACTGAATTTCAGTATGAATTTCAAAAATGTATATATTTTTATACCTATATATTTTGGATATTTTATAAATTTTACTTTATATACAAACTATTCAGATCTCATTTCAACGCAAAAAATGTCGCAGAGAGTAGCATGTTTGTTTTTTTTTAAATATTCTCTACTTATTGCTCTAAATAATTGTTACGTATTTATTTTAAAGTATTTTACATATTTTTACATACATACATAGCTTCACGTTGTATCCCGCATATAGCAGGGTAGGCAGAGGGACTCTAGTGTTAAGACACTCCGTTCACCACTTTCCGCCGAATTGACGCATTGCGTGCTAAATGGCGAAACTCAACGCCGCGCTTTGCCTTGTTACCAAACCCAGGAAATGAAAAATTCCATTTTCTGGAGTGGGAATCGAACCCACAATTTATCGCATTTACAGTCGCATGCTTGTGTACACTTTACAGTAGACTACGAATATTAGTAGCTGTAAAGTATTCATTTAAAATTATATTAAGTTTTTAGAAAAAACTTATCTTATATAAAATATTTGATATCATTATCAGATTGCATAAAGAATATGATATTTATTTATCATAGATTCAATCTTCGAAAATATTCTCCCCAATGCCTTTCTCCACTGCCGATTCAATAATCGATAAATAGAAGCTAATAATCGATGTATTCATTCAAATTGAGCTATTTTTTAATTGCCTGCGTTCTTGGGAACTACTTGCTACTTGCAAGGGAAAGTGTAACCTTAAATACTTTCATAATTTTTTTTTTGTATTTTTTTATTTACATACGTAATAATATAAACCTAATATAGTATATTCTACATAAATTCTCAATATTTAGATGATTTTTTATCCTAATTCTAATATTTTGATACAATTACCTTATATTATTTCATATTTTTTAAATTGAATAAGACAATTCGAAAGTCAAAGAAAAATAAATTCGATGTTCCAAGCGTTGGATTAAATGCGTGAAAGATTGATTTTAGAGACCAAAACCATGATGATTTTGCTCTCAGCTGTCTGTTGAAATACAGATATATGCATATACTGCATATCAGATGACAGAATTCCAAGCAATACCTTGATTCCCTACATTCTAAATAAGTAATTACGCTTTGTATTATCATAGCATAAAATTTGTTATACTTATTAAGTTTTTATTGTTTGCCTCACTATGAATGATTAGAGGGAAAATTGTATTTATAATATAGATTTTTAAAAAAATATCTAGCCTTACGTAACAAGGTAAAACGCAGCGTTGAGTTCCGCCACTCAGCACTTAATGCCTCAATCCGGCGATAAATGGAGAACAGAATTGTTGAAAGAGAACGGAGTGTCTTAACACTAGGTTCTCAGGTTCCCTCTGCCTAACCTGTTATATGCGGGATACAGCGTGAAGCTAATAAAATCTAGCCTACATGAGGAGCGTTCATTCGAGTGAACATTCCGTTCTCCATTTTCCCCAAATCGAGTCATATTACGTTAAGTAGCGGACCTCAACATCGCGCATTGTCTTACCAAAGCAGAGGAAGGAAAATAATTTAAAACTAATAATTTACCCATGTGGAGATCGAACCCACAACTGATTGTGCTTACAATTGGACACCTTCCAACTGAGCCAAAATAGCCAAATTTCAATATACATGATTGATAATGTAGAAATTTGTTAGTGAAAACATGCTCTATTATTTCCTGACGTAATAAATTAGGTCTAAATTCTAGATCAAAAATCTAGACACAAATCATTAACCTTACTTGTTAGGTCACTCATTGTAATCGTATCGATTGTTTGTAATCAATAGTGAAAGTCGTTTGTTCACAATAGTTCTATGTTGTGGGAAATTGAGTGTATCTAATAAATTACTTGCATTTTCTCTTTTTAAAAGTTTCTAGCCTTGTTTGATTAATCTCATTTATGATGAATTATGGTCATTTATTATATATTCTTTTGTTTTTTATTACTAAGATTATTACAAATTGTATGTACAATAAGTATGGATGAACTAAGAAGAACATCGAGATCATTTTGGCCTAGTAGGACAGAGTCTGACTGTAAAGCACGATGATTGTGGGTTTGATCCCCAGACGGGGACATTATTATATTGATATTATTTTAATTTTGACGCTGTGATGAGACAAAGCGCGGCGTTGAGTTCCGTTTTTACTTAACACATAATTTTTTGAATTCGAGTACAAAGTAGAAAACAGAGTGTTTTGATGAAACAGAAAAAAATGAACAGCCTAAAGCTAATAAAAAGGACAACGTAATGTGTAATGGTTGCTTCTTTCACTATAGTAGTGTCAAAAAGTTAATCCTAATAGTTGTTCACCTTCTGATATTTCGCATTTCACTTTGTGATAAAAAAAATTTGTATCTTTACCAAGTGCAATAGTGTAGTGTCCCCATAAATGCGTTAATACGCATTGCGTAGTGACGTATATGTCACTTTACATAAACATGGATGTCAAATCATGTTAGGGTGTGTAACATTTATTTTATTAATTTAATATACTTTTTATGCATTATTAAAAAAAAATATTAGCATTCTGCACTCCTTCTCTACATAAATTATAAGTGTGCCAAGTTTCATGCTCCTCCGTCCGCGTAATTTTCGTAAAAAGGATTCAAATTTTTTGCTTCACGTATTGATATATAGATATTGCTTGTAAAATAATATTTATTATTATAAACATAATTAGAACTTAACTAACACCTCAATCGTTAATTAACACCAAAAATGTCAGTATTGTCAGTCCGACAGGAAGCTACCACCGGTTCGCTTTAGTCTCAGTCTTTGTCACTAAAAATATTTTTTATACAGTCATTTGACAAATTGCCTAAACGAGCGTAATGCTCTCAAAATAGACTCATAATATAAGTTTAAATATCTATACGCATCTAGACATGTTGGCGCCTTTAGTATTGATTCCTTTGACCTTGTGCCTTTTATGTAACCTAATGAAGCTTTCTTTCTCATCTTCACTTACTCTGGTTTATAGTAATCTTTAGTGTTATGGCAAATTGTGTACGTAGGTTAATATATATATTTTTTTAACTTCACGCTGTATCCCGCACATAGCAGGGTAGGCAGAGGGAACTTGAGAACCTAGTGTTAAGACACTATTCTCATTCAACAATTCCGTTCCCCACTTACCGCCGAATTGAGGCATTGCATGCTGAGTGAAGGAACTCAATGCCGCGCTTTGCCTTGTTACCAAACCCAGGAAATGAAAATACTAATCTACATTTCCTGGAGTGGGATTCGAACCCACAACCTGTCGCATTTACAGTCATCACGCTTGTGCCTCTGCGCCACGACAGACGTTAATGTATATGAAGAAAGAATTTTTATATTATACGTGTAAGAGAACCCTGGGACATACTACTAAATTACATGTAGTAAAGAAATTTGCACCACATTTTAAAGTTTATATGAACAAGGAGTGCAGACAGCAGATATTACTTATAATTAATTAACACACTTTTGTATATTATTTATATGCATTTTTTTAATTAATTTAGAATTTATTTTTTATTATGTTCTACTTTAAAATAATTTTCATAGTTTTTAACCTATTTATACCGAGAATTTTAAAGCCTACATTTTCGAATGAAATGGGGTCAATTGACTGTTGGTAAAATAGTGTTAATAAAGATAAGATTATTTTTGAAAACAAAGCGATTAGTACCGAGATGATTCCAAGTAAAGTAAAATTTTAGATTTTTAGAGCTATGGTTATTATTGGGGCATACACATATCAGAAGCCTTAATTGGTAAACCAAGCTTAAGTTTATTCTAGTAGTTAGGTGGTAGGAGGTTCGTCCTCCGACTGGCTCACGCAACCACTATCATGTCAAAAGACGAACCGCCAAATATCTGATGTGTTCCGGTTCGATGGCATGTAAGCCAGATTTTCCCCCTTTCCACTTATCCTTTCCCCAAAACCAGCTGGTGGGTTCTGGAGCATTGAGTGGACTGCTACATTGTCCCCCTTCCATCAGTATCCTCTAGGTTGGCAACACATCTACAACATCTCTGGTGTTGTAGATGTCTGAACGAAGGTAACCACTTACCATCAGGTGGTCCTTCTGCTCGTTTGCCGTCCGTTATCAATAAAAAAAAAAAAAAAAAATAGTAAAATTTACAGTTTACACTTAAAACTTATGCTGAAGCGATGTCTGGTCTTTGACTTGCGATTAACGCAGACGTTATGATATTACAGTTATTATTTTTGCAAATCACATCGAGAGATCATTTTAAACTAAATTAAAAACGATTATTAAACATAGTGGAGTTAGCTGGTATACTAATTAATATATCTATTACATACAGACTGTTCCTCTCTGTCTGTCTTATTAAGTAATTTTGCAATAACTACTAATCTCCTTTCTTTTTGCAATCTAAGAAATAGATGGTGCATTCCATAGCAAGCTATCTTAAGTCTATCACGTACAAAGAAAAGACATTAGCGTCTAAAACCCTACTCGTTTCCACCATTAGGCAGTGCGAAAGTATAGAACGTTAAATACAAGTACAAAATACTCCGCTAAAATGTTGCTGAAACATTTCCTTTAACGGTTTTCAACCAGAAAATCGATTTACCGCTAATTCCGTAGTTTAAACAGGTTCTAATGTTACCAGAGTTAGTTATGTTCGTGGTTTTCATGAATGTTGTAGGAAATTGAATATATATATTTATTGAAGAGGCTATCGTGGCGCAGTTGAAGTGTTTAACTTTAACTGAGTTAGGTTACGGGTTTGATCCCCATTCAGGGGGATTATTATATATCCATTTTTTCGCTCTGGTAAGACTAAGAACGTCGTTGAGTTTTGTCATTTAACACGCAACGTTTCTAGTTCGGGGCTGGAAATGGAGAATGGAGTGTATTAACATTAGGTTTCCTTTGATTACCCTGTTATTCGGAAAAAGCGTGAAGCTACGTTTTGTTTTGTGTTGAATGATGATTATTGACTATGGCTTTATCCATTTCGATAAAATGTCAGACACGAGAAAACAAATTTTTAGGATATTTTAAATAATGCCATTATATTTTCATAATATGATCAAAATTGTATAAAATTAAATATGTATCTTACTAAAAGGATTCAACATTTACAAAGATGTCATATTGATTTTAGATAAACGATGATTTTACATAAACGATGTGTAAAGTCGTCTGGTAGTTGTTTACAGATGGATGTGCCACAGGGATCGATCTTAGGGCCTTTCTTATTTTTAATATATATAAACGATCTCCCTTCTTTTCTTCTTTTTTTACAATAAATATACAACTATTTGTATATTTATTGTAAAAATTTTATTTGAAAAGAGCAACTGTTGAGTTTCTTGCCGGCTCTTCTCAGCAGAACTGCCTTCCGAGCCGGTGGTAGCTTCCGTTAGGACTGACACGTCTGACATCTTTGTAAATTGACGATTCAAAAGTGCTTGTAAATAGCCTACTTGAATAAAGAATATTTTGATTTTGATTTTTGATTTTATGCAGTTTTCTACATTCGAGATATTTGGAGCGAATATACCGAATTACTAAAGGCATTGTATTTCTTTATGTCTCTTCTTTTATATTTTTTGTATGCACTCTTTATTCTTCAGAAAAGTATTAAGTCGCGGTAATGTATATTGTTTGCAGCCTTAAGCTGAATCTTTTGTTTTGCAACTTGCGAGATGCATTTGTTTCCATTCACCTCGCGCTGAAAGTCGAAACACAAAACATTTTACTTCTAGAACGAAAGTAGACTAGGATTCTACTTTCGTTCTTCCATACTTCTTTAGGTATTAACATGATTAAAATGTTTTGTAAATTTATTTTTATAACTAGTTACATCTGTAATCATCTGATTTGCAATTCTTAATAAATTTTACTGTTCTTCAGTATTTTTTAATTTTTACGTCCATGAACACTAATCATCTCTTCTCTTAAACTAACTTTTTAACCCAGAGAATATTATTTGTATTTTTATAAAAAAATATGTATTAAAAATTTTCAATATATACATATATATATACATTTCTAAAGCTCCTAAAAGTTTTGAACTTATCTGTCT
>JAKGSA010002196.1:7835-22714 GCA_033558755.1 Philaethria dido
TATATCGGTTTCCCTAAATACACATCGGCTTCCCTTAATTTACCGGCTTACCTAGAATAGAAATTTATTAATATTGATATATAGGCACAATTATGGAAAAGCCATGGAGCTTTCTTTGAGAACACGAAAGAACATCGATACTAAGACAAAAGTACCATCTTATAATAGTCTTAAAGAAATATATATAAATATTAGTATTAGAGGACATCATGGCGCAATTGGACAGGATCTGACTCTAAATAGAATTGTTTTTGGGTTCGATTCCCCCTCAAAGAAATGTTTTTTTTTAACTTCACGTAACTTGTATCCCGCACATAGCACCGTTTCACACTTTCCGCCGGATTTCGAGGCATTGCGTGTTGAGTGGCGGAACTCAACGCCGCGCTTTGCCTCGTTACCAGACCCTGGAAATGAAAAAAGTATTTTCATTTCCAGGGTCTGGGAATAGAAACCACAACCCGTCGCATTTACAGTCGCACGCTTGTGCCTCTGCGCAACGACAGGAGAAATGATTATATTTTAGACGGAGTTTCTTGCTTGAAGCTGCAAAAGTTATAAAAATATTACATTATTCCAACAGACTTATAAGCCAGATCTTACATAGCTCACTTTCATTCACCGAGAGGAAACCGCAACAATTTCAGGATTTTACGTGCATCTCCCCTTACAGGCGTACTTCCATACTTTGGACTGTATACTGCCACTATACACTCATCTATGTACACATGCTGAATGATATATTTAGGAGCCTACGTAGACCTAACTGAGTGTAGAAAAGCGCACAGTGTGAGAAGATTTCTAGGAATTTCTACAAGAAAATTTGTATTTGAAGATTCACAGTTCTCGTGTAATGAACTCTCGCGGATATAGCCTTTGTTGTAATGTATATAGTCCAGTCCTTATATTAAGATTTTAACAAAATATGAAAACGTGATGAGTTTTTGGTCTGATTCCCTGTACTTGAGAAATGATCATATTGGACATTTTTTCGTTCTAGTAAAGAATGTGCCACGACGGCTGAGTTCCATCTAAAAAATGCAATGTATTAGATTGGGGCGGACGGAGCGCCTTGATATATGACACTAGATCCTATGTGTGAAGCTGCAAAAATATCTAAAAAATATTTCTTTATAATATATATTCCAACAGATTTATAAGTTAGATCTCATATAACAGCTCACTTTCATTCATCGAGAGAGGGAAAAACCTGCAACACCAGACGCCACGTGCATCTCCCTACCGGCGTACGTCCATAATTTCCTTGACTGTATGGATATACACTATAATGTACATACAATGACATTATATTACTTTAGAGCCTACGCAGACCTTAACTGGAATAATACTTGAAACACTTATACTTTTAAAGTAGATATATTCTTTTTTGGTTGCGACCCCTTTATGGCAGTCCTGGGCTATGTTACGTAATATAATTAAAATGGTAAGGTTTCTTTACAAGTTTCTTTAACGTCCGTATGGTGAATGCGAGGCGGAGCCATATTTGTTGGAAAATGCATGTACGTCAATAGTTCTCTTCCTTCTGATTTGTTAGTCCAGTTAGTGATTCATGTTTAAATGTAGGTTATGCATTCGCTTTTTTGTTTGTGTATATCATAAATTGCATTACACTACGATGTCAATGAGTCATTCATTAATGAGTTATCCAATACAGCCCATATCTGCAGCACCCCCTTCCCTATAGCAGGGTAGTCATACAGAATATAATGTCTAGACACTCCTTTCTCTTTACCTTTAGCTTACCTCCAGTCTGTTTCAAAGGTATCATTGCCATTAATAAATAATTGTAAGCCATTGTCGAATATATAAAAAAAAAAGGTCCCGCTGAGTTTCTTGCGCCGGTTCTTCTCAGGTCTGAGGCATTAAATTTAGTGAACTGGTGGTAAATTATTAGACGTTCAAAAAATGAAGCATGTAACTTCTTATTTTTAATAAAATTATTTGACTTTGACTTTATATCTGTCTTTATAATAGTAATCTTGTGTTACTGACTAAATCTAACTAACATACTGCTGATTAGCGTACCGGCGAAACTACTGGCCATAGGAAGCTGAAATATGACATGTAAACTTCTTGAGGAGTGTAGGGGAGTACTAGGAGTGGATTTCCCAAAAATTCCTCCAAAAAAACGATATTTTAGGATTTGTACTAAGCGTGAGAAACAGTTAGTAATTTAAAATAAATAAATAGACAGCTTTCATATTTAGATCAAAATATGCTATATTGATAGTAACAAGTCACGTGCAATTGTTTTTTTTTTTTATTACAGTATATGCATAGCATAGTAGTCAAATTGAACCTAGTGTCAAGACACTCCGTTCGCCGCTTTCCGTCCGAATTGGAAACATTGCGTGTTAAATCGCGACCCTCAAGGCTACACTTATTCTTACAAAAGGATGGTAATGATAATGAATTAAGTATCATTCCCACGAGTGGGAATCGAATCCACTACCAAATGCGTTCACATTCCACTACACTGCACTATGATAGCCTCTATATTTAGTTTATATACATACATACATAGCTTCACGCTGTATCCCGCATATAGCAGGGTAGGCAGAGGGAACCTAGTGTTAAGACACTCCGTTCCGCACTTGCCGCCGAATTGAGGCATTGCGTGCTGAGTGACGGAACTCAACGCCGTGCTTTGCCTTGTTACCAAACCCAGTTGTTGTTGTTACCAAATGAAAAAAATCATTTTCTGGAGTGGGAATCGAACCCACAACCTGTTGCGTTTACAATCGCACGTTTGTGCCTCTGCGCTACGACAGGCGTCATACTTAGTTTAGACAGCAACAAAGTCACGTGCAACAACTATATTATTATATTTCAATGTCAATCACTATACATATTCTGACCCCGTGTGCGTTACGTGGTCAGATTTAATATTTTAACATGGCATCTATATATTTTCATTTCCGGTGTCGCTGGCACAGGAAGGACGTGAACAGTTACTTTCACGCCAATTGCATAACAAGCGACGTGTTGGCGGAAGTGCGAAACGTCAAAATTCATATTTGAAACGCATGACGACCTCTTTTTAACCGACTTTGAGGGAAGACAGTTCGTTCATATTTTTTAAGTGATAATTATATTTTTTTTAGCACGCATATAGCAGGGTAGGCAGAGGGAACCTAGTGTTAAGACACTCCGTTCCCCACTTTCCGCCGAATTGAGGCATTGTTACCGAGTGTGTTAGCGAGCGAGGAAATAAACACACTAATGATTCAAATATTTTTTTAATTTCACGCTGTATCCCGCACATAGCAGGGTAGACAGAGGGAACCTGAGAACCTAATGTTAAGTCACTCCGTTCTCTTTACGATTTTGGTTTCCCACTTTCCGCTGCTCAACTATTTTGTACACAAAATCCATTACCTTAAAGTAAAAAACGGTTTTTTGTAACCTGATATATTAAATCAATTTTTACAAATATTTCATGCCACACAATTTAAAGCTATTTCTATTGGCATGTACCTTTTTTTTTTAACTTAACGCTGTATCCCGCATATAGCAGGGTAGGCAGTGGGAACCAGATAACCTAGTGCTAAGACACTCCATTCCCCACTTTCCGCCGAATTGAGGCATTGCGTGTTGAGTGGCGGAACTCAACGCCGCGCTTTGCCTTTGTTACCAAACCCAAGAAATGAAAATACTAAATTTTACATTTCCTGGAATGGGAATCGAACCCACAACCTGTCGTGTTTACAGTCGCACGCTTGTGCCTCTGCGCCACGACAGGCGTTAACCAGATATATTAAATCAATTTTTACAAATATTTCATGCCACACAATCTAAAGCTATTTCTATTGGCATGAACCTAATAATACAAATTGCTATGATTTTCTATAACATTTGTTCGAGAAAAGGCGACAGGTGGTTACTTTTACAGTACTTACTACAGTATGATTGATGTATAATTATATTTTCCTTATAAAGTATGATATACGAGTATATCTTAATCTCGATTGTTTCGTATGGACTGTCGTGAAGACGTCTTGTGGTGACAAGGTGCTTGTTTATCAAAATATCATATATATATATATATATATATATATAGCAGCATATATATATATATATATATATATATATGAGGAGAGTGCAGGTCTGTCCGTCTGTCGTGGCGCAGAGGCACGAGCGTGTGACTAAACGCTGCTGTAACGATCCACCAGAAATGAATATTTTAAATAATGTTTAGTATTTTCATTTCTCGCTCTGTAACAAGGGGCAAAGTTAACGTTGAGTTCTGCCACCAGCACGCAAATGACTCAATCTGGAGTGGCGTTCCTAACACTAGGTTCTCTGGTTCAACACCCCTGTTATGTGCGGGATATACACCAAGTGCGTGGGATATTCCGTATTGATAAAGAAAAATATAAAGAGTAAAATTTCCATAAACATACGAGTATATGTCTATTTGAGCACCAAAAGCTTTATATTTTTTAACCCCTTGTTATTATTTATTGATATTTTTGACAATAATCTAGATTTTAACAAAAAAACCGAAAAAACCGAAAAATTCAAATGAAATGCATTAAAAAGTAACAATATAAAGCTAGCGATAATGTAAAAAAATTTAGAAATTTAGAATAAAAGAATTGGCTCTCTCAGTAAAAAGTTATGCGGTATCACACATAAAGAAGTACAGTCGAATTTAGAATCTCCTCATTTTTTTTTAAATCGGTTAAAATTAAAGTCAATTTTTTGTCAAACCGACTAAGTATTGCATCATTTACAGGATGATTATGATTATATGATTAATTCAAAATATTACAAGTAAGCCAAACACTGTCAGGCAAAAAAATATTTAAATAACATAAAGTGGAGAACGGAAATGTTAAAAGAGAACGGAGTGTCTTAACACTAGGTTCCCTCTGCCTACCTTGCTATGTGCGGGATACAGCGTGAAGCTATAAAAAAATAAAAAAAGAACATAAAAATTAAATTTAAGGGTAAAACTTAAAAATACCTGACGTGAAAGTGCGTATCTTTTATTAATCATCTTATATAGCTCATCTAATTCTCAAATATTTAAATATTAACAACTCAAATACTTAATCTGAACTACAAATTATACCTTTAACTTAGTAGCGCCTTAGTAGAGGCACAAGCGTGCGACTGTAAACGCGACAGGTTGTGGGTTCGGGACACACTCCAGGAAATGGCGTTGAGTTCCGCCACTCAGCACGCAAAGCCTCAATTCGGCGGAAAGTTTGTAACGGAGTGGAGTGTTTTAACACTAGGTCCTCAGGTTCCCTCTGTCTACCCTGTTATATGCGAGATACAGCGTGAAGCTAAAAAAAATTCACTGAGTGGAAATCGAACTGGCTAGCAATGATATTTATAATCAAATGCTGTCATGGCCTTAAAATAATCATAAATGTCATATAAAACGCAATCAAAACATTACATAAAAGGTATGAAATCCGTTATTCGTTCCTTCCGTTAGGCCTAAATGTCCGGCGTGCGGCGGATGCGGGTATAAGTAGAGTAAGACGATAGCCACCGTATAGGGTGTGCAGTTCTAACCCACTGACACTTAGAACATATGGGAAATAGGAAATTCTCATGGACTTTGTTTAATTTTTCTTTTTTTTATATATATGTAATAATAATTAATTCTTAAGATTTAATTCATTTTTTGAGTTGCAATTTTTTTTTTTTTTTTGAAAAAAATTAATTGTAATGATGAATTTGAAAAAAAAAGATATTGGAGGTTCAAAAAACTGAATTTAACCGATTGGAATGAAATTGAGTAAACACAATTTCATTGAACTAAATTAAAGTCAAAAGTTTATCAGACAAAAAGATTTAAATTTCAATATTAAAATATGTCTAATAATTCTAATATTATTGTTTTGTATTAATACGAATATTGGCAAATAGTAGCGTTGTGTTCCGTCATTTAACACGCAATATCAGGAATTAGTGAAAAAAGTTCAGTTCAGTTCAGTTAAGTTAATTATGACACTAAGAAAGAAAATGGAGAATGATATGACTTGACCATAAGCTCTCTCTGCCTGTCCCGCTATGCGAGGAAAGAATTGTAAATATATTTACTTTTCTACAACACCAAAAACATAAAAAAAGTTGGCCAGTAAAGGAAAATAAATTTATGAATATTAATTTTAGCAGCCCGCATTTTCGTATGCGGGAAAAAAACAAAGCTAAACTTCATTTTTTTTTCCCACTTATATGAATCCTCTATCTCATATTCAAATGAATTCTCTTACAGAGAATGCTGTTCCTCTATACAACCCATTCCCAAGGACTGTGGTCCTTGTGGTACGCTAAATTTCAGCTTTCTACCAATATTTTCGACTGTAAGTTGTCTGTCAGCCACTCAGTAAGGAATTTTACATTTTTTTCTTAACCAAGCTATACATAAAAAATTAATATTTAAATTACTTCCATTAAAAATATTATAGATTAGGCTATCATTTACAATGTACAATGCACTTACTACGTTACACATACTTATTTGAGGCCATCGTTGTACAGTGGGACCTTTAACTGTAACCGTGATTGGCTGTGAGTTCGATTTCCATTTAGGGGAATTTTTAATTATAAATCATTCTTATGTTCTGGCGAGACAAAATGTGTTGAATGGCATAAAGTACCGCCAAACACGCATGTTGAAAATACATACATACATAACTTCACGCTGTATCCCGCGTATAGCAGGGTAGGCAGAGGGTACCTAGAGTTAAGACAGTCCGTTCCTCACTTTCCGCCGAATTGAGGCATTGCGTGCTGAGTAACGGAACTCAACGCCGCGCTTTCCCTTGTTACCAAACCCAGGAATTGAAAAATGCTTAGATTCTGGGTGGAAAATGTCGAACGGAGTGTCTGGACACTAGATTTTCTACCTACCTTTTCGTAGCGTGAAATTGAAGTAAAAGGGCACTGTATTGTGTAAACATGTAATTTAAAATTAATTTTTCGCTTACAAATTATTATAATTCCACCTCCTACGTAGAAATATTCACTATCGGTGGCCTTAGCAATTATTGAATAGCAGTCAAATTCAGCGTACGACGGGTGAGTTTTTACAACGTCCTTCCAAGGGAGGCCTTCTACTTCGTGAAGGTATCCGCTTCGAATACCCGACCACTTATCTGAACGATCAAATTTTTGAAATTTTCAATTTTAGTTGAAAAAAACTGCAATGGTATCGATATTCGATTTCGAATTAGTTTATGCATGTAACTAAATATTTAGTGTCTTTTAATTGCTTTTGAGAAGTTTTATGTTTGAATATATATATAAAATTCAAAACAATAGATGCACGAATGTCTCAAAACATCACTATGTGTCTCAGTATGTGATTTTTTTTTTATTTAATTTTTTTTTTTTGCAATACTTAAATATGTAAGAAAATAATCTGAAAAGTTCGTTAGACTCACTTATTTATTTGTACCCTAAAAAAATTCACGAAAAAACGATTTTTTCGATCCTCCTAAAGCAAAATCCCCCCTTAATGTCAAGACACTCCCTTGTCTTTCTGCCTGAATTGAAGTTACGCGTTAAGTGGCGGAGTTTAACGCCACTAAGCTATGTTGGTAAATACTATATTATTATCCAACACAACTCCACACCAGATTCTTTTCGCAGCTAGAACATAAGTAACTTTATCAAGGTAATTTTCAAGATAAATTGCATAAAAGAATCTGTTTCTTAGTATAAAAAGATAAGAAATATCTTCATATTGTAGATTTAATATAGAAAAACGTGTACTTCTGTTATGTTAATTAATTATTCAAACGTACATCTGTGTTATTAAAACTATAAAATTATATATTTTTTAAATAAAATATATAGAAACACGTAGAAGAGAAGCAGAAGGAATTCTGTTTGGTGGTAGGAGGTTCGTCCTCCGTCTGGCTCGCGACCACTATCATGTCAAAGACGAACCGCCAAATATCTTATGATGTTCGGTTCGATGGCATGTAAGCTTGTGGTTTTCCTCTCTCCCACTCCATCCTTTTCCCAAAAATGTAGACCTGATAGCGGATTACTACATTGTCCTCCCTTCCATCTATATCCTCTAGGTTACAACGCATACAACATCTCTGGTGTTGTAGAGGTTCAGGCGAAGGTAACCACTTACCATCAGGTGGTCCTTCTGCTCGTTTGCCATCCTTATCCATAAAAAAAAAAAAAGAAGGAGTTAAACAATAAAAATTCTACTTCAAATAGGAACTAAAGAATAATTATTACGAATAACTCAAAAATTAGTCGTCAGGTTTAACTACCCTTTTTTGCATATAAGGGCTCTCAGTAAAAATCTAGTGTTAAGACAATCAGTTCTTTACTTTGCGTCTGAATTCAAGACATCGCGTGCTGAGTGATGAAATTCAACGCCGCACTTTTGATCTTTACCAGAGCAAGAGAAAATAATTGAAATATAATATTCCTCGAACGGGAATCGAACTCACATACAATCAAGCTTATAGATATAAATTTTAGCACTAAAAACATCTTTGCTAATTTGATAGTCTTAAAACATAGTCATTAACTTAAATTTTTTATATACGTTTTTGTACTAACTTCTACCAAAAAAAAAATCGTACACATGCTTACATTTCAGATATTTCATGTTATATTTCACGATATCAATGGAAAAACCTAATTAATTGTACAGTTAAAAATTGTGACATCGGAATTTAAATGCAATTTACTGGTTATACTCAAACATACATACATACACACAGAAAACATACATATATATATAATTCTAGTTTTCTACTAGAGGTGTGTACAAACTCCTCCCATTTACAAACGAACTAACCATCAAAATTCGATTCACGCTTCAACACATGTTGTATATTTTTTTTTTTCATATCAAATTGTCCCTAAAGGAATCCGCCGTAAATTCCTACGAATGCATTAAAATTGTATAGGATATCAGTTTTTGTTGGTCCACGTATATATAATTGTAATTAACATAAGACTTCTCGTAATAACGGCGGTACGCGCGCAGCTAAAATGGTTAAGCCAGTTTTTGTAGGGTATGCGTACTCTGAATATCATAAGCTACCTGCGTGCTGCTGTGCACACTGGAGCATTTTTCTTGAGGGAAATGTTTGTTATTTTGTTTTATTTTAAACTAGCTGTGTTCTGTGATTTTGTTTATGTGAGGGGACGGGGTTAGAATACAATTCCTCTCCGCCGCTGGGTAGTGTCCCGTAAGAGGCGGGTATCCCAGTAGTTTGGTGGTAGGAGGTTCGTCCTCCGTCTGGCTCGCGACCACTATCATGTCAAAGACGAACCGCCAAATATCTTATGATGTGTTCCGGTTCGATGGCATGTAAGCCAGGTTTTCCCCTCTCCCACCTATCCTTTCCCCAAAATGTAGTGGTTCCGATAGCGGACTACTACATTGTCCTCCCCTTCCATCTGTATCCTCTAGGTTGGCAACGCATCTACAACATTTCTACTGTTGTAGATGTTCATGGGCGAAGATAACCAAGTGGTAAGTACGATGAGGTGGTCCTTCTGCTCGTTTGCCATCCATTATCCATAAAAAAAAGTGTTAAATATTTAACTTAAAATACCGTGTTCGTAGCAATTACGAGATATTATCTCTCTAGTGCTCCCCTAAACTGCTTATGGACCGATGTGTCAAATTTCAGCATTCCATATGCAGTAGTTTCGTATATACGCTCTACACGGTTCAAACAGTCAAGATATATTTACAGCTTTCTATCAATAACGCAAGTGTTTCATGTACAAGATATTTCTTGTATTTTGTGGCAAGATAGGGTCCAGTTGATCACAGGCACTAAGCACTGTGAATTTTGAAAATCTAACTTTGTATGTCCAAAAATATACCGAAAATCTTATTATAGGCTATTGTGGCGCATTAGGATTGTGTCACGAAAATATCTTTTTTAATATATTTATTAAATATTGAAATTGATACTTCGTTCGTGTTAGTATTTCAGCATGTAATGCATTAATGACTGAAAAATGCCCTCAGCCTTTTCTTTTCAAAAAACAGAAAAAGATGAAAAAAACAGTCCTACTGGTTTTTTTAAAGTTAAAATATAATAATCAATACAAATAGTACCTCCAAAGTATAGATTTAAACATAATATAAGATTCCTCTTACAAAATACAATATACAATCATATATTCTACCTTTTAACCTTTAGATTCCCATGAGTATGCTCACGTTAAAAATGTTACGTACTAGAAAAGTTCGCAGTCTTTCTAAAACATATACGTTCTCAGAAGCTCGTATTGCTAATATATCTATCTATCTATCCATGTGAGAATATCTTATGACGCTATTTTAAATCACTTACACACATTATTTTTTTTGCTTTATCCCGCTTTTTCTCGCTGTACCCCGCACATAGCAGGGTAGGCAGAGAGAACCTGAGAACCTAGTGTGAAGACACTCCCTTCTCTTACAACAATTCTGTTCCCTGGGTATGGTAACAAGGCAAAGCGCGGCGTTGAGTTCCGCCACTCAGCACGTAATGCCTCAATTCGGCAGAAAGTGGGCAACGGAGTGTCTTAACACTAGGTTCCCTCTGCCTACCCTGCTATATGCGGGAAGCAACAGCGTGAAGTTATATATATATGTATGTGTTTTAACATGTATTTAATGTTGATCTCATATCTGAATCAGTAAATTCGTAATCAGAAGAGTATTTGTATATTTTTGTGGCTGAATTAGTTCCAATTTTTCATTAGGTATTATTGTTTAATTAAGCAATGGCAATATTCCTGGAGAAACTCAAATCCCATCTCTACACGCAATGTCGGTAAAATATTACAAATATAAAAATAATTATAATAATATATCTAAAAAAATCACCTAATGTGAAAATACTATTTACGGGGGAGACTGAGCTACGCCCTGTATGCTGCGACTCGAGACTGTTACCCATCTTACAACTGACAAGGTACTTTAGTGTACACGATACGACACAATTACTATACGATAATAATACTTATAATAATACTAATAATTTATTTATATTTTTAATATATTATATGAAGGCAGAAGCTGTTTTTTCAGTAAAGTGTTCCTTAAAAAAATTGTTTTGCATACTTCATCTTTAGGCAATATAACGATTTTTGACATATTCGAAATGTCATAATCAAAATTGAACTGAGCTATAAAAAAGTCTACTTATAAATATACAAAGAAAACATCTATATTAGAAAAAGTCGTAAAATAACTTTTTAAAAGCACAATTTATTTTCAAAATTAAAAAAAAGCTACTTTTTCCTATATAAATCGTGATGTATAACCAAGGATCGATCCTTACAAACGTACGCTGGACGTACGGTAGAGTTTTTGTTGTAACGCGTAACACGATCGGCCCATCTCATAATTTTCGCGTTTTTTCCTCTCGCCCCTATTAAGGCTGTGATCGCTCCCTGATTACGGGAGAGCCCGCGTGATTGACACACGCTGTAGCCATGAAATGCATTGATTTTCGCCTTTATCTTGCCTCTTAACAAGTAGTCGTCTAGATATATAGATAAGATGGAATAACGTTTCTTTTTTTTTATATGGATAAAGGATGCAAACGGACAGAAGGACCACCTGATGGTAAGTGGTTAGCTTGCCTATGAACACCTACGACACCAGAGATGTTGGCGCAAGCAACCTAGAGGAGACAGATGGAAGGGGAGGACACAATGTAGTGGTCCACATCGGAACCACCACATTTTTGGGAAAGGATGGGTGGGAAAGGGGAAACGTGGTTCACATGCCATCGACCGAATTCATCATAAAAACATTTGGCGGTCTGCCTTTGACATGATAGTGGCTGCGGAGCCAGATGGAGGACGAACCTCCTGCCACCAAAGAAAAATCGTTACTTATGTTTTATTTTATTGTATCCCACATAGCAGGGTAGGCAAAAGGAACCTGAGAACTTAGTGTTAAGACACTCCGTTCTATTAAGATTTCAGCTATTTAGCTGTTAAGTATTTTTAAAAAAAAAATACCCAAAACCTGCATATAGCAGGGTAGGTAGAGGGAACCAGAGAACCTAGTGTTAAGACACTCCATTCTCCTTCAACAATTACGTTCCCCATTTTCCGCCGAATTGATGCATTGCGTGTTGAGTGGCGGAACTCAACACCGCGCGTTGCCTTGTTACCAAGCCCAGGAAATGAAAATACTAACATTTCCTGGAGTGGGAATCGAACCCACAACTCAACACAACTTGGCGTCTTTGTTTTTCCTCAATATTGTGTAAGATGTATCCCACGGCTTCGTTTCCTTAGAATTAACTTAAAATGTAGTTTTATTCCGTTCTTGTAGGATTTTTTGGAAATCCCTCTCTTAGTGCTCCTATACCCTCCCCAAGAAGACTACATGCCAAATTCCAGCCTTCTATGGCCAGTAGTTCGTTTGTACGCTATCTGTCAATCACTCGGTAGTTTTTTATGTTCAATTTAGCCATTTTACTCATTATATGAGTTCCACCACTCAGCACGCAATGCCTCAATTAGGCGGAAAGTGGGGAACGGAGTGTCTTAACACTATGTTCCCACTGCCTACCCTGCTATATGAGGGATACAACGTGAAGCTATGTATGTATGTATGTACACATTATATTTCAGAAAACTACTAGATTCTCAGACTTCACCTTCTTTATCCTCTTTTATTTAAACCTATACACATAATTAAATACAATATAATTTAAAACAATTGACGTATCAGTATAGAATCCGTGGTTATTAATGAAAATCGTCCTTCAGACGGACAATGACTGCCATACGTAGAGCGGACGCGCCGTTTTAGGGGTGCGCGTGCGCGGGCATACCGAATAGAATAGGGTATGCATATATTATGCATTTTCCAATTTTTTTCGACTGGGCGAAATATAACAGTTTCCTCGTTTTATGGGGAATAACTGGGCTAGATAGAATTAATGCACTGTTTTCGACGATTTCGATCCGAATTTCAAACATTGCGTCATTGCGTTAAGTGAAGGAAATAAACGCCAGGCTTTGTCTCAATAGATTCGAGAAATAAAAATGTATCGCACCCACAAACGATTGCGTATTAAGTTGCCCACTGCGCCACGATGGTCCCTGAATAATATTGAAATGAAAGAATTTGTAATATTTCCAAAATGTCTTTATACCTGAAATATACAGATGAAAACTACTTTATAAGAAAAAGATTGTATTAATTTCTGAGAAAATTATGCAGACTTAGAAGTAGGAAGTTTATATAAAAAAAACTTAACTTTAAAATTTATGTGGGGAAGGAGTGCAAAACACCAATATTATCTTAGTAATATATATAACAATGTATTAAAGGTTCACTAAATTAATACGATACGACATCCACGCACTGTTCATATACCATTTTTTTTCATACTTATTATATTTTTCTTCAAAGTAACAGACAGACACAATCTGAGATTAGAGAGTTAAAACTCTTCATTTTTAACTCTATTATGTAAATCTAATACAATTTTTTATGTTACATTTACGTCATTAAGCCTACCAAAATGTTCGAAACCTCGATTTTTCTAAAATATATTTCCAAGTACTAAAATATATGCAATTAATATTGTTAAAATAGTTTTACTTATTTTTTTTTAAGTTGTAATATCCCAAAATCCTATAATTATTAAAATTTTCATAACATCATGGTCACCATACGAAAATTTGACGCTTGAAACCTTTTATGGGGGACGTTATTCAAATAATGTGCCATAGAAAATCGCGAATCACTTACGTTACAGCTACACTGAATATATAATACCTGTTTCTTTCATGCGGAAAATTTAAAATTAAATATATTAAGGATAATTTAATTTTTAACCAACTTCAAAAAAGAAGGAAGTAGTTATCATTTTGATTGTATTTTTTATGGGTGTTACTTGCTACTGGGTGAACAAATTGTGACGATAGATTTTTATTTGACAGCTAGTGCTTCTCATGGGGTCTTATCTAATCTCACATTTGGGTTTCAGGATGATGCGAATTAAAAAGGATTTTGCATTAAGAAACAATATATTTTTTTCTTTTTTTTTCAACTTCACGCTGTACCCCGCATATAGCAGGGTAGGCAGAGGGGACCTGAGAACCTAGTGTTAAGACACTCCATTCTCTTTCAACAATTCCGTTCCCCACTTTACAATATTTTATTATTATATCATAAAGATTTTGTGTTAACCACAGTAAATAATTTCCAAAAGTAGCCGGAAAGTGATAATAAAGTTAATCACCTGATCTTTTAGCTTATCGTCTGCCATTATACGAAATATACATAAAAATATGTAAGTAAGGTTGTGGGCTCGATTCCCACTCCAGGAAATGTAAAAATTTAGTAATTTTATTTCTTGGGTTTGGTAACATGGCAAAGCGCGGCGTTGAGTTCCGCCACTCAACACGCAATGCCTCAATTCGGCGGAAAGTGGGGAACGGATTTGTTGAAACAAGAATGGAGTGTCTTAACACTAGGTTCTCTGGTTCCCTCTGCCTACCCTGCTATATGCGGGATACAGCGTGAAGTTAAAAAAAAAAGAGAAAGAACCGAGAACCTAGTGTTAAGACACTCCGTCCTCTTACAAGCAATTCCGTTCCCCACTTTCCGCCAATTGAGGCATTGCTTGTTGAGTGGCGGAACTCAACGCCGCGCTTTGCCTTGTTACCAAACCCAGGAAATGAAAATACTAACATTTCCTGGAAATGATATAGTATATAGCAAAATTACGATTATAATCGTCCAGAATATTCAAAGTCAAAGTCAAAGTCAAAGTCAAAGTCAAATAATTTTATTCAAAATAAGAAGTTACAAGCTTCATTTTTTGAACGTCAAATAATTTACCACCGGTTCACTAAATTTAATGCCTCAGACCTGAGAAGAACCG
>JAKGSA010002197.1:0-18261 GCA_033558755.1 Philaethria dido
TCCGTCAGTCAACACGCCACGTTTTAAGTTCTAGCGAGAAGAAAAGCGAAAGCTTCACGCTTTTATTATTATTTTTTAGCTACATAAGTTAAAAATAATAATAATTATATAAAAAAGAAAAACGAATTTAAATTTAAAAATTATAATAACTTAAAAACAACTCGTCCATACATAAAAATTTATGGTAAGCTATGATAAAAAAACGATCATCAAAAGTGATTGAACCAGATAAAAATAATGCCGTAAGTGGGGAACGGAGTGTCTTAACACTAGGTTCTCAGGTTCCCTCTGCCTAACCTGTTATATACGGGATACAGCGTGAACAGCGTAAGCACACGTAAAAAAAATAATACAGTCGGATTGACAATCTCCTTTCTTTTAGCTTCACGCTGTATCCACATAGCAGGGTAGGCAGAGGGCACCAAAGAACCTAGTGTTAACTCTTTTAACATTTCCATTCCTAACTTTCCGCCGATTTAAGGCATTGCGTGATGACTGGTTTTTTGAAGTCAGTTAAAATTATGAGCACTTTGTTTTTCGCGATTATTACTCATATTAAATGAAACTATTTTAACTGAATTAATCGCGTAGTCCGTGGTCACCTGTAGTCTACCTGTGATCACGGACTACAGTAAAGTGTTCGAAACGTCGGGTTTCCAAAAAAATACATTTTCGAATACTAAAATATAAGCGATTAATCCGGTTGAAATAGCTTAATTTAATATGTCAGCTAAAATTAACACAAAAAATGTTTCGTCCAAATTATAACATTTGTTTTTAAAATTCATACTAACCGTGAAAAGTAGGCAAGGCCAGTCCAGTCAAAGTCAAAGTCAAAGTCAAAGTCAAATAATTTTATTCAAAATAAGAAGTTACAAGCTTCATTTTTTGAACGTCAAATAATTTACCACCGGTTCACTAAATTTAATGCCTCAGACCTGAGAAGAACCGGCGCAAGAAACTCAGCGGGACTTTTTTTTTTTTTTTTTTTTTTTTTTTTTTTTTTTTTTTTTTTTTTCTTTTTTTTTTTTTTTTTTTTTTTTTTTTTTTTTTTTTTTTTTTTTTTTTTTTTGCATTTCATTCCCAAGGTGTGTTATCATTTATAAAATCACTAATTAGATAATAACCTTTAACACACAAACGTCTTTTTACAATTTTTTTAAATTGTAAAATGGAAAGTTCTCGGACGTTTTCTGGGATCCTATTGTAAAAGTATACACATTGTCCCATAAAAGAATTGCGGACTCGATGCAATCGAGTTACAGGCGCTGCAAGTTTAAGCCTATTTCTTGTATTTATATTATGTGCATCGCCAACTTTGTTAAACTTATTAATATTTTTCTTAACATACAGTACATTTTCAAAGATGTACTGAGAGGCAACTGTTAAAATATTAATTTCCTTAAATTTTTGTCTTAAGGAATCTTTAGGGCCTAAGTTATAGATTGCACGAATAGCTCGCTTTTGCAGGACAAAGATCGAATTAATAGCGGCTGCATTACCCCACAGTATAATGCCATAGGACATAATACTATGAAAGTAGCTAAAATAAACAAGACGTGCCGTTTCCACGTCAGTCAATAATCTAATTTTTTTAACCGCGAAAGCTGCTGAGCTAAGTCTATTCGCCAATCCGTCAATATGAGGTCCCCACTGTAACTTGGAGTCTATGGTGATACCGAGAAATACCGTAGAATCAACAGGATCCACGGCTTCACCATTCAACAGTACATTGGCTTTAACAATTTTTCTATTAGGCGTTCTGAAAATGACGCATTTAGTTTTTTTACTATTCAATAGTAAGTTATTAGCACTAAACCAATGTACTATTTTAGTAAGAGCATTGTTTACATCGTCATAAACATTTAGACACCTTTTCATTTTAAATATTAAGGAGGTATCATCAGCAAACAATACTATATCATGGCTCTTTCCGACAAGATATGGTAAATCATTTATGTATATTAAAAAGAGGAAAGGACCAAGAATAGACCCCTGTGGGACCCCCATATTGATTAGTGATCCAGGAGATTTCTTGCCATTTACATCAACCCTCTGAATCCTGTTACTTAAATAAGAGGCCAGAAGATTGAGTGCACGTCCTCTTATACCGTAGTGGTGGTGTAGTTTCATGACCAACGAGAGAGTGTTGAACAGTCAAATGCTTGACAGGTCATGAATATACCAAGAGCATCCTTGCGATTCCTCCCAAGCCTCATAGATACTTTTTAAGAGATTTATACCAGCGTCAGCAGTAGAACGACCCTTAGTAAAGCCATACTGTTTTTCATGCATAAGATTATGTAAATCAAAATGCATTAATATTTGATTTAAAATAATTTTTTCAAAAATTTCACTGGAATGAGTGGCACAGATACCGGTCGTTATTGGGGGTCTGGCGTGCTACCCGATTTAAATATCGGTATGACTTTACTAAATTTCCATCAGGTCAGGAAACACACCATACTCTATGGCCAATTATTGTATAAGTGATATTCGCAAGGTAAGGGAGCACATGTTCATTATATAACTAATCAGCTTCACAGAGAGATAATTCTTACAGATCCGATGCTTTTTTTTGATATCTAGGAATTAAAATGTCTCTTACAATGTCTCTGAGCTGACTGATTTAAATTTAAAATCTACTTCACATTTCTGTACGCCTCCTTGGCTAAGCAATGATTCCCAGCGACGGTTGTGGAAGATAATTATTATACATATATAATAATAATCGACCCAGGTGTAAGGGATATATATATATATATATATATATAAGAGAAAGATAGCATATATATATATATATATATATAAAGTATATATATATATATACATATATATATATATACTAGCTGACCCAAGTATGAACTTGTCTGCCTTAATGGCAATAAATACAGATTGTGCTTTTTTTGAAAAATATAAAAAATTAAATAACTAAGCATTAATCATTCATTATTATTTCTGTATTTTATTTTTACATAGGTTGCTCTTCACTTAAGTACCTTGTGATACACGACATTTTTTGTTTTATTATCAGGCGCAAAAACAAACAACGCAGATGGTCTTCCGACCCGTGAACATGCCACGTATAATTGACCATGTGAAAAACATAAATGTTCTAGATTTAAACCACAAACTTTTAAGGATTGGCCTTGTGATTTGTTGATGGTCATGGCAAATGCAAGACGTATCGGAAATTGAAGTCTTTTAAATTCAAACGGCATATCGGTTGGGATCATCGGGATCCTCGGAATGAGAACTTCCTCACCTTTGAATTTTCCTATCATTATCGTAGCGTAAATTACATTGTTCATCAATTTACTAACCACCAAACGCGTACCGTTGCACAGTTTTGGTTGGTTTATGTTTCGAAGCATGATTACTACGGAGCCAACCTTTAGGCGTAAATTGTGCGGTGGTAAGCCAGGCACGTCCAAAGAGTTTAAAAATTCAATTGGATAGTTGGTGGCTTCCTCTTCATTTGTGACGCAGTCAATAGATTTGAATGAATGCATTGTTCCAATGATCTTATTTTGAATTATGTAGTTCAGGTCATCTACATCTTTATTCTTAGCCGCTAAAATTGCTCGCTCACTCAACCATTCATTATTTTTGTAGTTAGAAATAATATTTGGAAATACATTGTTGATAAGTTCGTCTTTTGATGAGACAAAATTACAAAAATTATTTGGAAATGATATTAATCCGCTCAATTCATCGACAGGTACTTGACCATTACCGATAGTCAGCAATTGCTCCGAGAAATCTTCAGCAGATGTATCATTAAGCAATGTAACTCTCATGTTTGTTGTCAGGTGCAGTTTCTTCACATAGCGCCATAGATTTGACGATTTGAGGCAAGCGTTTATTTCATCGGCAGCCGTAGATCTTGGAATTACTGGCAGTATTTGGCGGAAATCGCCAGACAATAAAATCATTGCGCCTCCAAAACATCTCGAGTCATTGCGTAAATCTTTTAATGTTCGGTTAAGTGCTTCTAATGCACGTTTATGCGCCATTGTGCATTCGTCCCAGATGATGATTTTCGATGCCGCTAAAACTTTGGCCATTGCTGAGTGTTTTGCAATATTACACGTTGGTTCTTCAATAGTTTGAAGATTTAAAGGTAATTTGAATGCTGAATGAGCCGTACGGCATCCTTCTAACAATGTGGCTGCTATTCCAGAAGAAGCAACTGCAACCGCTATGTTGGATCTCGCCCGAACAGTTGCTAAAACTAATGACATAACGAATGTCTTGCCAGTTCCACCAGGGGCATCTAGGAAATATAAACCACCATTTTCATCAGCGATTGCCTTCATTAAAGTATCATAAACTTCCTTTTGTTGGTAATTCAACAGGGGTTTCCCGTTCCCGTTCCAATTCTCGATTAAATGCGTCATTCATTTCACGATTTGGCGCTGGCATTCCTAACCTGATTAATAAATTACCGCACATGAGGTAACACATATCTTCGATCAAGAGTAAAGCACGATTATGTATCTCTTCATTCATCTCAATATCGTGATTTCTGGAACTGACACGACTTTGATGTAAAATATCTTCTGACATACTATCCTTGTATTTGTGCCACAGGTTACATGGGTTTGATGGAAAACATGTCGAAATTATGATAGCGAATAATGTGCGTATCTGACTTGGAGATGCAGAGATAATGGCTTCAGCGATTGTCGTATCCCAATGGGTATCGTTTTCTAATAAGTTCAATTCTTCACATGCAGCACGATACGTTGGGAATATTACACCATTTACAGTTCGTAGTGTCTCAAATGAAGTTGGCCCACGCACATTTATCAGCAACAACCGCAAATAGAAACATTCATCATTCTTTGGATGAACTGTATACATACGACCAAGAGCATCAGTAGAACGCACATCTGGATACCCAGGAACCGCATCACCTTGCTTCCGTCTTTGAAAATTCTTGGATGAAGCATTCCAAGTATAATAACGTGGCATCTCCGAGTAAAGCAAAGTTCGTGCAAACTGATCGCTTTGGCAGATTGCAAAAAAACTGGTCAATGTAGTTGCTGGAGGTGTTTCAGCACGTTGCGTAGCATTCGAAGCCGTGAAATATACTCGTTGACCATTCTCCAGATGCACCGCCAAATGTATAACAGTAGGATGACGTTCGTGAATTGGAAATGCGAATATACGCCAAATCGCTTCATTACAGTTCACATAACGACCAACTTGATAGCGTGAAATTTCATCGTTGGTATTTGAGGATTGCAATCCAAAAACCGCCATATCACTGCCTTTCGTGACATATTTGCAAATATATTTTATGGATTTAACTGAATTGCAGTATTCAACGTTGCAATGTGTCTTGAACGTTTTAGAAATAAGTGGCGAATATGGAACAATCCAACTGTTGTCGACAACGAAATCCATTCTCTTCACTTTCGTTGTGACAGTTCGACCGTTGTCATCTGGTGATCGACGCCGATACAGCGGATACCCATCGTTGCCAGTGACAGTCTCCGCCGTTAATTTCCGTGGATATCGTTTAGAGCACTTTCCATCGACCATGCAAGGTGATTGGGGATTGATGGCACCACACGGTCCATGAATCATATTAGTAGTAACAACATCATGTAGGTCTGGATCGACTTCATGATCAGGAATCTCGGCACATATGATATCATCTATTTGGTCAGGCTGAATTCTTTCCACTAACCAAATAAGAATGTGCGCGTGCGGTAGGCCTCGCTTTTGCCATTCGATTGAATATATCCAGCATCGAGTATCTCCAAAGACGCGTTGTTTAACAATAAAGTTCATCAGGGACCGAATTTTTTGCCTGAATATACGTGCTGTGATGTCGTGTCTATCATTTGATGTTTGTCCGGGAAGCAGCAATTGAGTAATTTCTATCCATTTTGGATTACAGGTAAAAGTAATAAAGAGATCTGGCCGGCCGTAATGACGAACATATGTCATTGCATCTTGTGCATATTCATGCATATGACGTGGGCTACCAATGTACGTCGCCGGCAGAATAGTTAATCGACCAATATTAGCTGCATTTCCTTCAGTACTAACTCCATCACGTAAATGGATGTACTCCTCAGAACGCAGTTTGGCTTGATTCAACCTAATAAATGTTAAACGTTCCGTTTCTATTTTTACATACATGTCAACGCAATACTGCTGAAACAATCGACGAAACCGCAGCAAATAGTTGTCAGCATTTTGACGAATCATCAAACGATATGCATAATAATTCATTGAGCTAACTTTCTTTGTAGTTTCTTCACCTGAAATTAAAAATTTGATAATTATCCATTTCAAAGACACATAATACAGACATTAACCATTATTAAGATACTGATACTTTACCATTCAATGGATTTATCATTTTAATATTAAAATAATATCCATCTTCTCCTTGCCAAAACATCAGTGGGTATTGCAATGCGTCATATGATCGATGAGTTTCAGATATTTGTTGCAGTTGCCCAGTATCGCGACGTGTAAGCACAATATCGCGTTTTTCCAATTGTTAACCAACAATCAGGATGGCAACTTCGTCTACAGTTGGAGCATTAAATGTGCGTTCGTGTGTTCCAGATGGTCGTTTATCTGCTTTGATGACAACTTTATAGTCATCATTTGGCATTTGCTCTAAAGCACTCTTAAACAACCTGACCAACGCATGATGTTCATGAAGCAGACACTGCAAGTCTTGAATAATTGCTCGCTTCATTCCTGCATTGATCCCTAGGCGTCGATCAAGTTGTTCTTCCATGTTGCCCATGAAATATATTTGTAAAAATTTATTCTGTGTATCTTCGAATCTGTCCTTGTATCTACAAAATAAAAACCAGACAGTATTAACTGGGTTATAAACACTTTTTCTGTGGGAGAGTAGAGTTCAGTATTAGCAAATATAATACATACCAATAGATAAAGTAAGTTATTCTTTAACTACATTCTATGTAAGTACACTTACATTCTATGTAAGGACTAAAGAGTCATTACTTGACACTTTGAGAATTTGTATTTGTGCCAACGCCAAATTGTGTAACTTTACTCCTTCGGTTTAGTTATGTAATTATATGTATAATGGTATATATTTATGTATGTATGTATATATGTATGTATGTATATATGTATGTATGTATATATGTTGTATACATGTATGTATTTCTGTATGTATGTATGAATATATTTATGTTTGTATGTATGTATTTGTGTAGTATACAAGTTATGTATTTGCTATAATAAATCTATAAGTATGCTATTGTTTTTATTTATATATTATTATTTCTTTATTTTTCACACTCTATCTGAATTTTAATTTGCGCTTTCTTATGCCTTAAGGTTGCCTGGAAGAGATCGCTATTTTAGCGATAAGGTCGCCTATTGTATATCTAATCCTTGTGTGTATTTTCTATTTTATTTATTTTATGTGTGTACAATAAAGAGTTATAAATAAATAAAATAAAAAAAATAAATACCTTAAATGTCGGATTAAATCCTCCTTCTTCGATAATGTCTGCCCCAAATGACGTCATTTGGAAACAACTATTGTATTTTCGAGTATTTGCAAGAAAGTGGCGTGATTCTCGTGTTTCGCCACAAAGCAATGAATACAATGGCTCATGTGGCGGAGTCAACACTGTCAATTTTAATTTACCATTAAGGCAGCATAATCCAGGCGTTTCTCCGGAAAACTTTAATGCACCACAATACTCGCAAACAACGTCCATTTGCCCAATGCAAACGCTAGGATGCAAGCTGTAATCATTGCTGCAATCGTATCGAAACGCTGCTCGATTCAAATCAGCTAAATATTTTGTTCTGTTGTTCGCTCGACGATTCTGCATTGCCAACCGAGCTGTTTCACGGGCTGCTTCACTTTGCTCTCGTGATTGAGAAGCACGAAGTCGAGCCATACTATCGCGGCGCTGTTCACGTGCAATTTCTTGTTCTTCTTCAGTCCTTTCATTTGCAGTATTTTGTATTCTTCTTGCATTACGGCTTTGTCGGGAAAGATTCGATCGTCTTGGTCGCGGCATTATTAATTAACATTCACTTCACTTCAATCCTCTTGTTAATTATTTATTTAATAGAAATAGTTTTAATATTGATTTCTTACAAATATCAAATTGTCATCCATACGTCAATACATAGCTGTCATTTTACGTCAATTACATAGCTGTCATTTGCGTTTTGTTATTCCAAGTCTGATTCTTTTTTGTTATACCACGTTTTATAGTGACTGACGTTTCATGTCAAGTCACACGGGATCGCTGTCGAACGGGATAAAAAGTATCCTATGTCCATCTCCTGGCTCTAAGCTACCTCCCTACCAATTTTTAGCCGAATCTGTTCTGCCGTTCTTGAGTTATAAGTGGTGTAACTAACACGACTTTCTTTTATATATAGATATATATATATATATAAAACCTAGAGTTAAATCTGCAACGAGATCTTCCGTTCCCCGCGGCGCGGCGTAGAGTGGCGGAACTCAACGCCGCGCTTTGCCTTGTCACCAAACCCAAGAAATGAAAATACTAACATTTCCTGGAGTGGGGAATCGAACCAACAACCTGTCGTGTTTACAGTCGCACGCTTGTGCCGCTGCGCCACGACTCCTCATATATAGCTACTTGGTACAAATTAGGCACTTTAATTCATTACTATTACCATTTGTCTTGCAAATAAAATAAAAAGCTAGTAATCAATCAGTCTGTTCTAAATCCACTAAGTTTCTTAAGTTACAAGGCAATTTGTATTATTATTGAAGCAAAATTAAATTACATTAAAGCCACTATAGTCATTTATATAAAATCATACTTGCTTCGAGGTGGAAGAAAACAGTTTGAATAAGTACGTTGAAATATTGTCAGCTTAGTTTTAAACCTCTTCTTAAGAGAGGATTTCTGTACTCCACTGAAAAGTGAAATGCTTTTGTTCCATAGTTATTTTGCAGAGGCAACTTTAACAATTTTTCTTCTTGTCTTTTTAGCCAAGATATAGCTTGTTTAAATTTTTATATTTAATTTTGTTAGTATTTTCATTTTCTGGATTTGGTAAGAAGGCAAAAGCGCGGCGTTGAGTTCTGCCACTCAACACCCAACGCCTTAATTCGTTAGTGTGGAAGGGAATTGTTATAAGAGAACGGAGTGTTTTAACACTAGGATCTCAGGTTCCCTCTGCCTACCCTGCTATATGCGGGATACAGCGGAAGTTAAAAAAAAAGAAAAAGAAAATTTTTAAAAATGTTTATCATTTTATTATTATACTAGGGTTAATACTTGGGTTAGCATTTTTTTGGGCTTCAGTGTTTTGGTAATTTTCATAATTATAACATAATTATAAGTTACCTAAATTTTAATTTTTCCTTAGTATGTCTTTAAGTTTAGAACACACAGTATTTGTTTACGCGTAAATTCTACTTTATTCTTAGTTATTATCTTAAAGCACTAATGTTATCAAACTCCTGTCGTGGCTCAGAGGCACAAGCGTGCGACTGTAAATGCAACAGATTGTGGGTTCGATTCCCACTCCAGGAAATGTAAAATTTAGTATTTTCATTTCTTGGGTTTGGTAACAAGGCAAAGCGCGGCGATGAGTTCCGCCACTCAACACGCAATGCCTCAATTCGGTGGAAAGTGGGGAACGGAACTATTGAAAGAGAATGGTGTGTCTTAACACTAGGTTCTCCGGCTCCCTCTGCCTACCCTGCTATATACGGGATACAGGGTGAAGTTAAAAAAAAAGTTATTTCATTTCCAAGACCTTTAAGATTAACTTAAAGGAAAAAAATATTAAATTTTCAGTGTAAGGCTACCAATGTATACTTTATGCAGTGCTAGACTAAAATTCATTTCTCAAGAGAAAAGAATTAGCATATTTTTTTAGATTTCAGTGTTTTGGTAATTTTTATAATTATAACTCTTAGAACAGTTGCGTAATTTGATTTTCCGTATTATATAACAGCTAAGTGTTTCTTTAAAGAATTTATTCAAGATTTTTATGGGAATTCTACGTTTTATTTACTTATTATCTTAAAAAGCGCCAATGCTTTAATTTCCAAGACCTTTAAGATTAACGTCAAGAAAAACAACATTTATTAAATGTTAATACACTTACCAACTAGTGGTTGGATTTTATGCAGGACAAAATTAAAATCCATTTCTCAAGAGAAAAGTGCACTACAACTAAATGTTAAGACATTCCATACTCCACTTTCGTCTGAGTTCAATATATTTCACATAGAGTGACGTAACTCAACTCCGCAATTTTATCGGAAACAGCAAGATGAAAATAATTGAAATATAATTATTGATTCAAGTGAAAATCGAACCCACAACTGACGTTTATGGCAAACTGTCAAAAGGCCTCTTTAAAAGGAAACTTCTGTTTAGTAGAAAACGTCTGTCGTGGCGGAGAGGCTGAGCGTGTGTGACTGTAAAGCGACAGGTTGGGTTCGATTCTCACTCAGGAAATGTAAAATCCCTAGTATTTTCATTTCTTGGGTTTTATTAACAAGGCAAAGCGCGGCGATGAAAAAAAGTTCCGCCACTCCAGCATGGCTTGCCTCAGAATTCGGTGGAAAGTGGGGAACGGAAATGTAGAAAGAGAGTGGGTGTCTTTATACTAGGTTTCTCCTGGTTCCCTCTGCTACCGCTAGTGAGATGCAGCGTGAAGGTAAAAAAAGAAAACTTTTAAAACATAAATTCATTAAATATCATCCGGCCCATCTAAATTTCATTCTACCTGCAAGCCAGCTCTTATCGCGAGTCCGTCTCCCCAACCAAGTTTATCGCCACTCAGTTTTTATGATAATAAATCCGGCCGCTGCAAAGTTAATTAAATTGTGGTTTAAAATCGGCAGGAAATATAACTCAGCGAGTTACTTGCAAGCCACTCGTAGTTTGGGCCTCCTTTGTATTAGTCATCAAACAAAGGTTACTCTTTGATGGTTAATCCTATAGCGGATATGTGTGTGATGTAAGTTTTAAAAGTTTTAAGAAAATATAATTTTGTTAAAGTTAAGTTTTGAAATTTTTAGATAGATAAATGTGTAGTGATTAGACGTTATGCTCTCCTTTATTGATTTTTTAAAACTGTATCCCGCATATAGCGGGAGTAGGCAGAGAACCCGAGGAACCTGGTTTCAGGAGCACTCCATTCTCTATCAACATTTCCGTTCCCCCACTCCACCAGTTCTCAAACATTGCGTGCTAGTAACGGAACTCAACCTTTCGCACTTTACTGTCCCTAGACCCAGATTAAATTACTAAATATTATTTAAAATTTTCATTTGCTGGGTGGGAATCCGAACCCACAACCTGTCGCGTTTATTATCACACCCTTAACTCTTTACATTCTGACAGGTTTATTGAATTTCATTTTATTTACTTACTTTTGAAGTATAGTCGTTTCCCTTATATATATATAAAGACCTAACTTGTTAAAAAAAATAAAGCAGCTTAGGCTCATCTCTAAAGAAGTCAGGAGGTGGAAACCGAAATAACTCCAATCTAGATTCTGCTAGGGTCATACATACAGTTTATAGTACATAAGTATAGTATTTAACAAAATATAAAAGAAAAGTACTCTACTTTCAAACATAATCCGACGTACATACGTACAATGTCTTGACTTACTTCGCCGTGTCAAGACATCATACTAGAAATAACTTATATCTCATTCTAAACTCTTTTTATTTCTATAAATCAACCAAGCTAAGGGTATGAAATTTTGAAGTTGAAGTGGGGAACGGAAATGTTGATAGAGAATGGAGTGTCCTGAAACTAGGTTCTCGGGTTCTCTCTGCCTACCCCGCTATAGGCGGGATACAGCGTGAAGTTTAAAAAATCAATAAAGGAGAATATTTTTTGCTTTAATTGTGTAATAAATAATATATATAAGTATAACAATTTTGAAATTATTGTCCTTTTTATAAAAAAATATTGTTTTTAAATTTATTATTCATAAATAACTAAAATTTTAACTAAAAAAAATCGATTTCAAGTACAATGCACTAAAAAATGTTTCAAAACTAAATTACAAACAACTGAAAAGCTCGTCAAATCAATATATTTAAATGAGACCAATTTAAGAAGCACTTTGGTTACCATATAAAAAAAAACATACAGTATAAAAATACAGTCAATTGAGAACATTTCCTTTTTTTGACGTCGGCTAAAATGAAATTGACTTCAAATTATATATGCAATAAAACGTAACATTATTACGAATAACTCAAAAAATTACTTGTCAGATGCTAACTAAGCTTAAATGACCGCTAGTTTAAATGACTAAATTTAAGTTTGCCGGCAGCACCTGTGGCTCCTCTGGTGTTACGCACGGGGCCGTGGGCGGCAGGGATCCTTACCAGCAGGTGACCCAGACAGCTCGTTTGCCTTGTCCTTTTTCCATAAAAAAAAAAAAAAAAACAAAATGGGACAAAATCAAGGCTTACTATGAAAATTTACCCAGTAAAGAGTTATGCGGTAACATACCAGGTAAAAAGAAAATGCAATGCAATCGAGAACCTCCTCCTTCTTGGAAAATCGGTTAAAAAAAGAAAACTGACTAGAAATAAAATAAACTAAATAATAAGATTGTACAAATAACTCAAAAACTACTCGTCCGATCTTAACTTCAGAAAATTTAAATATATCATCAGAAGCACTAGCTGTCATAAAAAATACATCAAAACACAAAAAAAAAAAACAAAATGACCTCTGCTTTTTGGAAGTCGATTAAAAGAAAATCAGTTTTAAACATGTACCGCAAAGTAATATCATTGAATAACTTAAAACTATTAATCAAAAAACTATATTTGAATGAGACCACATCAGGCTTACCTAGCTAGTACATTAAAGAATATATATAAATACTCTTTATTGCACACCAGAAAGATACAAAATAAAAACATTTTAATATATATAATAGTACAATGGGCGACCTTATCGCTAAAGAGAACTTGATCTCTTCCAGGTAACCTTTAAGTGGAGGGAGAGAATATATGAAACAGGAAGGGGCTGGAGGCAGTTAATAATCCTAATAAAAATATAAAAGTACATAAACATACAGTATGCAAAACATATATATATATATGTATGCTCATATATATATATCTCACTCCATCACGTAAATTGCTGGAACACCGCCAAAGGAAACTAAAGACCTCCTCTTAAAATCAGGTTTATAAAAAATGGCACGATTACATCAGAAATTACTGGCTCCGTTTAGTATTTATATAAATGTAAGCTAATTTAAATAGATTGAACGGTAAACAAATAGCTTCGTTCAGTCAATTTATCACTTTCACTTATTAATTTGTTTGTATTTGTCATCAAGACGATGTTGAACCTTTAATATGAGCATCGTTAATCTTTTTGATAATATTTAGGAAGAATTGGTTGGATATTGCTTTTTATTAGACATTAAGTGACATGTTTGATACAGGTGAAATATATTTTCAATATCTTTATTTTTTCGCTTCACGCTGTATCCTGCATAGTATGATAAGCAGGAGACCTAATAAATCTAATTGTTAAGACACTCCGTTCTATTCAGATACTTCTGTGCTGGTGGCGGAATATATTTTACTTTCCAAAGTGTTTTCTTATACTAAGTGTATTAGCACCCTCAGCGCCAGACCCTAAGTGAGCGTTTAAAAAAAAAAACACTTGTACACACACTGTATTTTTGTTGGAATGTGTTTAAAACTACGTAATATATCATATATTCTTTTTCACCTCCATTTTTAACCTTTTTCCTTGGATTATTATCCGTGTGACATTTAGGTAAAAATGTGTAATATATTTACCAGATACCATAGTGTTCTGAACTGCTGTGCTGACAAAAAAAAGATACACACATAAGCGCTAAGATATTAATGATTGTTGTGGATTCCCGCATTGCGACATAAATTTCTACAGGGGCTTAAAATGGAAAATAAGATGCCTTAACACAACGTTCTCGTCACAGTTATCCCTATCCTCTCTATATGAAAAAAAGTAGAAAAAATATTAAAATTGAAAGAAAAAGAAAATTAAAAAAAAAAAAATTACTAATAACCCAAGAACTGCTTGTCAGATCTTAACTAAATTTCTTGCCTGTTACTCTTGTTTGGGTGTAAGAAAAAAAAAAAGAAAAATAAGCATACTATTAGTAATAATAAGGGCGCCAGGCGCACTAGATTTCATAAGAAGATATGATTAGTCAGCAAGTGAAAATTTCTACGTTGACACTTGAGACACAAAAAAAGTATTTTTTAAATAACAACATCCTAGTTTACCACACTTGGAATTGAATCTACAGCCATCCGCTTTCTCCCCAAACCATACGTAACACAATTTTTTTCTAGTCACGAATATTTAAAAATCCTACAAGCTATAAGCCGAGCTATAGAGACCCAATATTCAAAGATCTTAAAAGCGCCAAAGGCTTTCAGATTTTGGTTAAAATCGGCTCGCCATCGCTCCGGATCCGGATCAAAATACGTTTTCAATTTTCAATAAGAAGCTTTAAATTATTATAATAGAAAGTATTGATATGATACTCAGACTGTTTCACGTATATTTATACTAGCTATTGCCCGGGATTTCGCTTGCGTTGTCAATGAAAATAATTAAATTAATATTAAAAACTAATAAAGTAAATAAAATAAATAAAAATATTAAATAATATTGGTATTATCATTTCCTTGCTCTGGTAACAAGGCAAAGCGTGGCGTTAAGTTCCGCTACTTAGCACGCATTGCCTCGATTCGGCGGAAAGTTAGGAACGAAAATGCTAAAAGAGAATGAAGTGTCTTAACACTAGATTCTCTGGATCCCTCTGCCTGCTCTGCTATTTGCGAGATACAGCGTGAAGCTCCAAATAAAAACTCTTTATATAAATATCCTAAATATCTCTACTCAAATTATAATATCACTTCGGTGTGGTGTGAAAGAAGGACAAACAAACACACTTTCTCAGTTAAAGAATTAGTGTTAATAATTTTTTTGAAATTATCTTGGTATTTTAAGCCATGTATGTTTATATTTTGACTGTCTAAAAAAAAATGTACCTATATACTTTTTAATACCTCTAAGAATATGTGTACAAAGTTTCATAATAATCGGTTAGGTAGTTTTGGCCTGTAATCGTAACACACAAACTTACATTTACATTTATCATATTAAAGGAATTATACTTGACTTATATTCTTCGTCAGAATGATAAGACGTCATACGTCAGACCATCGTGACGCAGTAGGACTATAAACGTGAGTGATTGTTAGCTCGATTCCCACTCGGGAAATGGATATATTTAAATTATTTTCATTTTTCCGCTCTGGTGAGACAAAGCACAGTTCTGAGTTACTCAAATCACACAATATCTCAAATCCTAGAACGGGGTCTTTTGGAATTAGGTTCTGCCTGACCTATTTTTTATTATGCGAGGAAAGATGGATATATAATAATTTAAGTTATGCAATTTTTGTGATGGGTAAAAAATGTTAAACTCACGTCAGGACCAGTTAACATAAAAAATCGTAATGCATAATTGTCATTATTCAAGATTGGAAACCGATGAACGGAGTGTCTTAACACTAAGTTCTATCACTACCCTATAGAGATAAGCATAAGGCAGCTTAAAAAATTTATTTTTTTTAATAATTTACAATATTTTATCAAAAAAATAACAATATTTATCATAGAAGTAAATAAATAGCCACCTAAATAATACAACCATGGGTATATTTTTGCATCTCAAAGCCACAGGACCGTAGTAACATCAAAATTGAGCAGGTTTAGGAATTAGCCATTTGAATATGAATAGTCGTCATTTAACATTGCGCTTTATTAGGAAGTTGCTCAAGATGTACGAATGAGATTTGAGGCAGGTGTTCTCAAAGTAAGTTATACTTATTTTGGTTAATTAATAGTAAAATTTTAATATATAAAGAAAACCACTCAAATGAAATACACTGAGAAGCATGCACTAAAAATAATATTACGAATAACTCAAAAACTTAACGCCTGTCCTCGTGGCGCAAGAGCACAAAATGCGACTGCAAACACGACAGGTTGTGGGGTGATTCCCACTCCGGGAAATGTTATTATAGTATTTTCATTTCCTGGAGTTTGGTAACAAGGCAAAGCGCGGCGTTGAGCAGCGTTGTTAATGCAATTAATTGTGGATTCAATACCCACTGGAGAGCCTCTTTATATTTAAGAAATTGTTTTCCATTTCTCCTCTCTGAAAGAAAGAGGTAAGACAAAACGCGGCGTTGAGTTCACCACTTTACGCACAAGGTCTCGAATTCAGACAGAAAGCGGTGAACCGAGTGTCGACACTAGACACTATCCTGCTATGCGCTAGCTAAGCCCAGACTTTTATTCCATATATTATAATATAATATTCCCTTAAATAAATTTGGAGTTTGAGAATCCCTGCCAGTCCTTTGGAACTAAAACTGTTCTTACATGCACACCGCATCTAAATTGCGTATATAGAATGTAACGTAAGGCAAATATATTTTAGTTAATTAACGTCTACCTGCTATTCAAAGTAATATTATTAAGATGACCAGAGATTTTTGTGAAAATGACAATGTCATATATTTACAGTCAATCTATATATAAATAAGCGTGAATTATCTTTGTATACGCATGAAATCAGCCATTTGCTTGCAGATTTACACTTCAACTTGATTTACAAAGAGTTAGATTAAAAACATATTATTGAAAAAGTATATTATTCTGTCCAAGAATACTATAATGATGTCAATGTGAGGAATTAAATGCTGTTGACATCACCGGGAGTCCGGGAGGCTCATCATAGTTGCATATTTATTGCTTGTGAAATTTTATTTTGTAAAAGCAACTGTTGACTTTCTTGCCGGCTCCTCTCAGCAGAACTGCCTTCCGAGCCGGTGGTGGCTTCCGTTAGGACTGACACGACGACTCCTTTGTAAAATTGACGATTCGAAAGTGCGTAACAGCGTATTTAAATAAAATATTTTGATTTAATGTACACCCCTTTTACGAAATTACGGGGACGGAGGAATAAAACACACTTATAGTTTGGCACACTTACTTAGTTTCTATAGAAGGAGTGCAGAATGCTAACTTTTTCAAAATAGTGTATAATAAATATGTTAATTAATAACACCCAGTATTACACAGACTACCATGGTTGACATTCATGTTTGCCATAAAGTGATATGCTTTGATAGACAACGCGTTATTAACGCGTCAACGAGAGATACTAGTATTTATTATTAAGATGACAAAGAGATTTTTAGTAAAGAAAAAGAAAATCCCACAAGGGCTGTTACAGTTAATCCATAAGTATAATTTTTGTAATTGCAAATTCTTTAGTGACCATCGTGGCGCAGTTAAATTGCATCTGACTGTAAACATCATTGATGATTGTAGGTTCGATTCCCATCAGAAATGGAATAGCTTATACATATATATATATATTTTATAGCCTCGCACTGTATCCCGTACCCCATATAACAGGGTAGGCAGAGGGAACCTGGAAACCTAGTGTTAAGACACTCTGTTCTCTTTTAACCGTTCCCCACCTTTTATTATACATTTAATTTATATTCCTTTCCCCGCTTTGTCAACCGCAATATCGGAGTTCAGGCAGACCACTGTTGCCTACTTGTTGCCTACTTTTCAAAGTAGGAAAAAGTATAAAGTTGTAATAAATGTTCATAGAAATTATATTATGTAAAAGTATTGCAATAGTTTCCTAATCTATTATGACCTATATATTTATGTAAGCCATATATGTTAGGAAATAATGACTAAAGCGTATTAATTATTTATATTTAATCTATATTTCATATATGATTTGATAGGTAGCTATTTGGCGATACTTTAATATAAAACATAATGAGACAGTATAATTAGTATGCGTCAGTAGAGCGAGTAATTCATATCTTGGTTAGCTTTCCTGTCTGTGCCAAGTGGAGCACACTGACCATGGCGTCCGAAGGTAGTGACTATGTCGCTACTCCTTTGGTCTCGGCCAGATTTTAACAACAGAAAATCGCCTTAAAATAAAATTTCAATAAAAAGTAAACTTATTACGAACAACTCAAAAAGTAGGCCCTACTATATATGCCTATCCTGCTATATGCGGGATACAGCGTGAAGATAAAAAATATATCCAAAAGCTACCCGCCAAATCTTAACTAAATTTAAATGGGACCACATTAGAAGTACCAGCTTCAGTACTACCATTTAATATATATATATATATATATAT
>JAKGSA010002198.1:0-17267 GCA_033558755.1 Philaethria dido
CAGAATACAGATGGAAGGGGAGGACAATGTAGTAGTCCGCTATCGGAACCATCACATTTTCGGGAAAGGATGGAAACTCAAAATTTCTTAAGCTCTATTTATCATCTCAAAGCTATAATTACATAGATGGCATACTTAACAAGCTATTGACACAAAATCTCATAACTTCCGTTGCACGTGCATTACCTGCGGTTGCGGATGTCTTAAATTACTTCTGGCTATCTAAGTATCTACAATGTATACTTTTTTGCCTGCTTCATCTTAAAGCATATTTATAAATATATTTTAAGGTTAATTTAATGGAATAGTGTGTCTGTCTGTAAACGTGTTTAGTTGTTTAAATTATTAATACTTCACCGCTCTGGTGAAATACAAAGAGGAAAACTAAGCGCGGCGTTGAGTTCCGCCTCTTAACAGGCAATATATCAAATTGGCGGCGTTGAGATCCGCCACAAATTTTTCTTAACATATTTATATAATAAAGAGACCTGGCGTGGTCCACAAGCGTGCGATTGGGAACGCGACAGGTTGTGGGTTCGATTGCCACTCTAGGGAATGAAAATATTAAATATATATTTAGTATTTTTATTTTCCTCGCTCTGGTATCACGGCTAAGAGCGGCGTTGAGTTCCATAACTCAGCACGCTATGCCTCAATTCGGCGGAAAGTGGGGAACGGAAATGTTAAAAGAGAACGGAGTGTCTTAACACTAGGTTCTCTCTGTCTACCCCGCTATGTGCGAGGCGTGAAGCTATAAGCTATATTAATATAATACTTATGTATACGAATAGATATCTTTGAAATATTTTCATTTATAACTTTACGTGGTACATTTAGAAAGTGAAGAAGGAAGTGATTTCATATTAAATTCTCTCTCTACCTTGAAGTAAATCACTATAATATTCGAGGTCTATGTACTATTTTAATAGCACATAAATGGTTCGGGCGTAATTACTAACAGCGGGACTTTCCATTCGTTTTCCTACGACTTCCTATGTACGCCTTTTCGTAATGTTAAAGTTAGTGCATTCTTAAGAATAAAATAAAATATTATTATATGTATTAGTGTGAAAAAGTGGGGAACGGAATAGTTGAAAGAGAATGGAGTGCCTTAGCACTAGATTCTCTGGTTCCCTCTGCCTGCTGCTACCCTGCTGTATGCGGGATACAGCGTGAAGTTAAAAAATATATATATATGTATTAGTTTTTTAGCTTCACGCTTTATCCCGCATATCAGGGTAGTTAGAGATAACGTAGTGTAAAAAGATTGCGTTCTTCGGAGTTAACGGAGCGGAGAAATGAAAATTATTCAAATGTAATCATTCCCCGCAGTGAGATCGAACCCACAACTAATTGTGCTCACTGTCAGACTTTTCTACTGCGCCACGAAGGCCTATAATTTATAATAATTATAGATTTTTTTTTTGGTTTTTTCACATTATGTAATTAGGTATATAGCGTGTTAAAAGGAATTCTATGTAAATATAATAATTTCACTTTAACAGCATTTGAACCTACTAACCGTGATATTCACGGCAATACCTTTTCTGTCCTACTTTGGTATCCGCAATATTTTTTAAGTAAAATAAAAAAATAAACTATAGAAACTAGTTCAAAAGCACTTATTTAATTATATATAAAAAAGTTCTATGTACGGATTGTATGTATTTAATATTTAAGAAGCCAGAACTAGGCCAAGTTAAAGTTTGCTGAGTACTTTCAGTTGAAAAATAAAAATGTGGCTATGAAAGGTGTTCTTATGTAGAAACCAGTATGAGATGAAATAAACTTTCTTGTGTTTATTTATATGAACTTCATATTCTTTATAAATATTTTCTCTGCAATAACCTTTAGGAATAATAACGATTTAATATGATACATCTTTTTTTCTGACGTCTGTCGTGGTGCAGAGGCACAAGCGTGCGGTTGTGGGTTTGATTCCCACTCTAGGAAATGTAAAAGTTTAGTATTTTAATTTCCTGGGTTTGGTAAGAAGCAAAGCGCGGCGTCGAGTTCCGCCACTCAGCCTCTGCCTACCCTGCTACATGCGGGATACAACGCGAAGCTAAAGAAAATTTTTTTTTCATAGTGATACCGAGTGAATGTTAGATGATAAATTAGCTTAGCAAGTTTATACAAATAAATACGAGAGAAAAATTTTATATGGATAAGTGCAAAACTTCAATATTTTTGATAATATCGTATTATAAATACTTACATTAAATTATTTATTAAAATTAATATTACATACAAATACTTTGACTCTGATATTACCGTGATATAAAGTGACTACATGTTAAAAGTGACTGTTTGACAGTTCTAAAGGAATAATTACAAATATTGTTTTCGATTCACATTTCACTGACGGTAATGTTATGTGATTCCGCCCCACATTTTTTGCCTATCTTTCGACTTTACTTGGCAGTTGCTCAAATCTAATAATACGTTTTTTATTAGTAGACTTTTTTAATATATAAAACATATAAAATTATTATTTTTATAAAAGTCAAAGTGCGGCGTTGAGTTCCGCAACTCAGCGCGCAATGGGTCATATTGGCTGAAAGTGGGGAACGGACATGTTAAAAGAGAACGGAATGTTTTAACTACTGGGTTCTCAGGTTCCCTCTGCCTACCCTGTTATGTGCGGGATAGAGCGAGCAGGTATAAAAAGCATCAGTTATTCACACTTTTAAGTAGGCTTATATTTCCTAATAATTCCTAACAGAGTAGTCCCAATTATGCATATTCCAAAATATATAAATATAACAACGCCATTACGGCTCAGTGGAAAAGTGTCTAACTGTAAACACGAGGGGTTGTGGGTTCGATCAGCATTCGGGGGATAAGCATATTTAAATAATTTTCATTTTTCACTCTAGTTTGAAAAAACGCAGCGTTGAGTTCCACCTCACACAATAATTAGATTTTAGGATTTTTCTCTAAAGTTTAAAAAGAAATATTGCGCCATTCTTCGCTTTATTTCCAAGTAAAATCGTTTGAAAACCGTCTAATAGGTATGTATTTAATTCGAGTGAGCGCTCAAAGTCAATATTTATCGCGTTCTACGTAAATCGTAAGAAGGACGCGCATTGACGTTATATCGCCGCTGTTGATATACTTACTAATAATAATTATATCAACTGACCTAGCTTTGCTTTGTTCTAAGATTGTGAACAGTGAAACTTGTTATGTTAAGAAAATGTACATTTTGAGTTGTAAAAAGCGTATAAGAATTTTATGTCGTTCAAGAAGTATAGCTAAATTGATTAGAGCACTACACCGGTTTCCTAGAAGTGCGGGTTTGAGTCCCGCTACGTTTTAATTTCTAAACGTTTTCTTAAAATCTTTTTCTTGTCTTAATTATATACAAAAATCTTTCAAAATATATATAAACTAGCTTTCCGCCCGCGGCTTCGCCCGCGTGAAATTCGGTTATATCGCGCGATATGACAAGGAGTATCCTATAGTCTTTCCCGAGGTCTAGACTATTTGTCAAAATTGGTTAAGTGGTTTAAGTGGTGAAGTTGTAAACAGTTAAACAATCTTACATGATTTTATGTTTGACAAGGAACATCCATACAAACTTTCAACCCCTTCTATTATTTTTTTCGCAATAAAAAGTATCCTATGTCCTTTTCCAAGTTCAGTTCTATCTTCATACCGAATTTTATCAAAATCCGTTTAGTAGTTTAGGCGTGAAAGCGTAACAGACAGACAGACAGAGTTACTTTCACGTTTATAATATTAGTAAGGATTATTAAGTGTTTCTTATCTGTGTGTGCGAACTTGGTAAAGTCTTAGGGAGGACAATGTAATAGTCCGCTAATGGAACCACCTGGTCATTTTGGGAAAGGATGGTGGAAAATATGGGAAAACCTGGCTAGCATGCCATCGAACCGGAACACATCATAAGAGGTTATTTGGCGGTTCGTTTTTGACACGATAGTGGTCGCGAGCCAGGACGGAGGACGAACCTCCTACCACCAAACGTAAAATATACATGTATTATATCAGTCTTACGAATGATTTTTTTATTATTTTGTATACCTTTCTTAAAATCAGGTATATCACGTTTTAACTGTTTAAAGTGTAGTTTTTATGTAAATATGAGTTTTCTCATTTATGTAAGTGATATTTGTGATTATAATTCTTGTTAGGTTTGCACTTTCACTCATTACGTTGTTATAATTGGTTGAAAACAACAATTTGGCTTCTTATGACTCTGTTTTTATATCATCATTATGTTATTACGTGAAGGAAACACTTTGTATCCCTTTTTGTGATAATTATGTGGACGGAGGAGTGTGAAATTAGGTATATTTAAAGTTTACATCAAGAATAATATTATATAATAATATAATATTAAATTATATTTCCAGAATAAAAAATCCAATGATTACAAATTAAAATAATTAGCGTTAAAATTATTATAAAAATGAAATAGATTAGAATATAATGAATGACGAAATAAATAACAATTGAAAAATACTAATAATAATAAATAATAATAATAAATAATAACACACAATAGACCGGATTTAATTTATGTAGATAAGTCCAACAATAGCACTTATTTAATTGATGTATCTGTACCTTCTGATTACAACGTAGGTTCTAAAGAAATAGAGAAGCTTAGCAAATATCACCTTTTAAAAACAGAGATTCGACGCCTATGGAAAACACAATGCACAGTGATCCCAATAGTAGTAGGAGCGACAGGTATAATAAGCAAAAGTTTAAACCGATACATAACTCAATTGAACATTCCCATAGACGTAACAATTCTTCAAAAACAAGCAGCATTTCACACAAGTACCATACTCAGCAAAGTATCAGGGGACACTGTGTTTGTGAATAACATACCAAGCACACAAAAAACCACAAGAGACGCACAATAAAGTTTACATACGAGTATGTCAACGACTGTTATGCAGCAATTAACACATACAAAATCTGGTAAGCAATCATCCGTCACACTTCACCTATCATCTAATCTACACACACCAAATAACCATATATCAAGTACACAAACTACAAAAATCACACGCAGAAGGAGATGGAGGAGACAGAGATAGGGGGAATCTATATATCCTTTTTCCTGAAGGCTTTAGGACGGGATATATAGATACGAGTATACCGACGTAAAGTCGAGTTTCGGCAAACCGAAAACGAATGATAAATAATAATAATAAATAATAATAATAATTAAACTTTGATAAGCACATACTAAGTTAATTTCACTACAATTTTACACAATTAAATTATTTATGGCTGCTCTTTTTTTATATACATTAGCATTTTTAACATAGCCCTTGGAGTTTTAAATTCTGACCTATGTGGAATAAATAATAAATGAAGAAAGTCAATATTTTTCATGATATTGCTTTAAAAATATTTTAAAATTATAAAATACATGTTATATATACTATATAAATATATGAAGTGATATATACACGTCGATCTGAGTTAACGAGTGTTTGACGTGAAACCGTCAACTAGTTAAAATAGTTCACTATTGTTTTATTATATCCAAATTACAGAAAATCCTTATAATTTATAGTCTATGTATTATTCTGATGCATAAGCTATATATAGATAAAGTTTTATCCAGATCTGTTTAGTAATTTTTCCTTGAAAGTAACATACATCTTACACTTTTTATTTATCTTTACCCTGTATCCTGCATATAGCAGGGTAGTCAGAGGAAACCTGAGAACCTAGTGTAAGGCACTCCATTCCCTTTCAACAATTCCCCATTCCGTTCCCCACTTTCCGCCGGATTGAGGCATTGCGTCCTAAGTGACGGAACTCAACGCCGCGCTTTGCTTTGTTACCAGAGCGACAAAATGAAAGCACTAAATATTATTTAAAATTAATTACATTTATAATATTAATAGATATACTATATATACTATATAATACACAATGAAATACTTAATCGATAACTTACCAATTATTTCTTCTTGATCTGTTGTCTTATGAGGTTGATACCGGCAAATAAAATATAGCGCGATAAGACTGATTATTGTTCTTCACTATAATTAAAACCGATACAAATATATATTAAAATGCACTGCTTTTAACACTGTTTTGACATATCTTTTTAATAAAAATAATGTTATTATATAAATAAATCATATCAAATGCGCGTGGTTATTATCAACTCGCCCACGACAGAGAGCAAATTATCACACAATAACATTCCGGATACAAGTCCATGTAGTTGTGGACATGAGTGATGGGTAACGTTGACATAATTATATGTATATCTATTTTATAAAAAACTTAGTTATATAAGATATAATTATTTTATAATTATATGTTTTATGTTTTTTTACTGTGAAGCTGCTTGTTATGTATACCAGGAAAGTTAGAGAGAAACTAGAGTTAACTTCACGCATTATCTCGCATATAGCAGGGTAGGCAGGGTAGGCGTTCTCTTGCTTGCAATTGAGGCATTGCGTGCTGAGTGGCGGAACTCAACGCCGCACTTTGCCTTGTTACCAAACCCAGGAGATAAAAAGATTAACATTTCCTGGAGTGGGAATCGAACCCATAACCTGTCACGTTTACAGTCGCAACTCAACGCGCAACGCAACTAGTGTTAAGACACTCAGTTTTCTATTTTCTACCCGAGTTTGAGATATTGCGTGTTGAGTGGTGGAACTCAACGTCACTTTTTGTCTCATCAGGACAAGGAAACGAAATTTCTTTAAATATTATAATTTATCTGAGTGGGAGTCGAATCAACAACAAACCTTTACAGACAGATGGTATGCCACCGTGCCACGATGGCCCATATTTATGTAAAAATAATATTAAATAACTAAATACGTTATTTTAGAAATTTATACTATTACTACTAATTTTATAAATGTCTCATTTCTTACAGAGGCGTATTTCAATGGAAGAGTAGTTCGACAAAAGGTCAAGATTCCACGCTGGGTTCAACTTGGCGGTTGTTCGGAAGTAAATCTAATGGTAACTTAACGAAGAGTTTGAGCACTGAAGTCCAGAAATCCCTAACTCCTGCCTCCTCAGCAGCGAATACACCTCATCACCACAAGAGGCAGGGCAGTTCGGCCAGTGAAAAGCAGTTTGAAGATCTCGTTGCTAGTTCAATTGCGTTAATACAACATGATAGGTGAGTGACTTTTTTCTATTTTTTTCTTTTTTAAGGTAAATCACTTATCTTAAAGTATTTAAGAGAAATTTGCCACAAATGAATTATAAATATTATGAAAACCATAGGAAATAATTAGTATAATTTATTATTCTAGTCAAGAATATTTAAAGAATGGAAATGTATGGAATTAAATTATTTTAATTTCATACAGGATAGCTTTGTATTATGTATTAAAATTGTAACTGGAGCAACTGTTGAGTTTCTTGATAGGACTTCCGGAACCTTCCGGGTCGATGGTAGCTTTATGATTACTCGAGCATTCAAGAGTACTAGCCACAGTCTACTTGAGTAAAGAATATTTTGAATTTGAATCCATAGAAACTACTACAAAATTCAATGTGGTTTCACATTTTTTTAATAAAGCGCGGTGTTGAGTTCCACCACTCAGCACGTAATGCTTCAATTCGGCGGAAAGTGGGGAACGGAGTGTCTTAACACTTAGGATCCCTCTATATGCGGGATACAGCGTGAAGCTATGTATGTATGTACAATTTTTGGAGGGGTCAGTCTTCTAAGACAAATTCTAGAAGCTTTATAAGGAGTACGCCTGTTTTCGCCTTTTTTGCATTTACATCTTCACGGTTTAATCCGCATAGGAAAGTAGACAGAGAGAAGTATCAAGACACTATGTTCTACTTTGATTAATGTCTATTTTAAACGTATAATGAAACATTTTCATTTTCTGGGTTTGGTAACAAGGCAAAGCGCGGCGTTGAGTTCCGCCACTCCACACGCAATGCCTCAATCTGGCGGAAAGTGAGGAACGGATTTGTGGAAAAAGAACGGAATGTCTTAACACTAGGTTATCAGGTTCCCTCTGCCTACCCTGCTATATGCGGGATACAGCGTGAAGTTAAAAAAAAAGAAAAGAAATGTATAATAATGATAATTTGTAATAATCTTAACTATACCACTGAGGTCCGTTTATATGTTTATCTTTAAAAGACTCCAAATTTCTACAATACATATATGTATAATGTATCGAGTACGTTTCTTCACGCATTGTTTGTTGCAAGAAAGCTTAAAATAATGAGCACTTGCACTTATTTGAAATTTTTAGCGCCACGCTTTCTAGTTAAATTTTCTCGGATTAAACGGGTGTGACTATCATAAATGCGTGGTATATAAAATTATGAGATTAGCAAAAAAAATACTGATTTTAAATAAAATGCACTAAAAGAAACCCAACATTATTACGAATAACTCAAAAACTATTCGTTACACCTTAACTAAACTTAAATAAGACTACATCACAAGCGTTAGCTATCATATAAAAAAAGAATTATCAAATGGGTTCAACTAGTAAAAGGATTATGCGGTATATTTTTCGCCAAATATCTTATGATGTGTTCCGGTTCGATGGCATGCCAAGAGCTGGAACCCCTATCCCACCCATCCCCTTTCCCCCAAAATGTAGTGGTTCCGTGGCGGACTACTACATTGTCCTCCTTCCATCTGTATCCTCTGGGTTGGCAACGCATCTCACAACCTCTGGTGTTGTAGATGTTCATGGGCAGTAACCACTTACCATCAGGTGGTACGCCTTCTGCTCGTTTGCCATCAGTTATCCACATAAAAAAAAATGCGGTATAACACACACATGAAAAAGTTTTCCCGATTTCGAAAGTAGAATTTCACTTATTTTGAAGTTGGTTAAAAATAATTTCGTCTCTTTTGAAATTTAACCTGCCTTTATTTTTAGACACAATAAAAGTAATATAGAAAGTGATATCAAAAGAGAAGTGAAGGCTAGCGGTGGCGCGATAGGAGACAGCTACGACTATGGCTTGCGATTGATTGTAAGGTTCGTTTCCTACTCAGGAGAACATTTTAATTATTTTTTATTTCTGCTCTGAAGTAAATCAAAGTGCGGCGTTAGGGTTCCGCCAAAGAAAATCTCCCGAATTTGGGAGGAAAGCGGTGAAGGGGTTACTTAACTCGCGTGAAGCTGCTTTTTGTTAACTTTCAATAATATATACTTTATACTGTATACGTTATTATTACTCTAGAATTTTAAATCTACATCACGTTAAAACAAACTGAAATAGAGAACCCGTCATATATCAGTGTAAAGATAAAAACTTTGAATAGAACAACGAACTTGTAAGAAAACTACTATGTATGAGTAAAGTTTTATTTACTGAGATAAGAGTTCAAAGTTCAATATTGTAACAGTATATCACTGGATAAGTACAGTTGAAACACAAGGAACAGTTTTAAAAACGCTTTTAGTTGTAACTCTCTCAACACAAATGCCTAGAACTGGCAGAAAACGGGGAACGAAGTTTTTTTTTTTAATAACGGATTTTTTTGAATAACGGATGGCAAACGAGCAGAAGGACCACCTGATGGTAAGTGGTTACCTTCGCCCATAGACATCTACAACACCAGAGATGTTGTAGATGCTTTGCCAACCTAGAGGATACAGATGGAAGGGGAGGACGATGTAGTAGTCCGCTATCGAAACCACCACATTTTGGGGACAGGATGGGTGGGAAAGAGGAAAATGTCAAAAGTCAAGTGAAAAAAAGTGACTAAACTTCTCTCTCTTGAGTTGGTATTACTGAGTTTTTCTACCTACTTGCCTACCCAGCTACACGCGAAAAAGCTTAAGGAGACTTTCTAACCTAACAATTACTTAGCTAGTGTAGTTAGAGATAGTGTAGTGTCAAAACACTCCGTTCGCCGCTTTCCTCCCCAATTCGTAAAGTTGAGCACCTCTTTTTGTTTTGTTTAAGACTCTCTCCACGTCCAGCCCGAAATCGAGGTATTGTGTGTTGCGGGACTGACAAAACTCGATACCGCATTTTATGCCTCTACCGCAGGGAAATGAAAATAATATAAATGAAAATCCCCGAGTGGGGATCGAACCCACAACCGGTCGCGTTTACAGTTGAATGCTGTTCTACTGCGCCACGGTAACACTAAATTGTGTACCGTCATATATTTAATTTTATTAGTAACGGTGATTTTTCACACGTTTTCGAACGTGAAGTATGGAAATTTACATATCGTAAATAATATTATAACATACTTACATAAGTATTTACGTATACGAGTGTCCCCGTTGACGCGTTAATAACGCGTCCTAGTAACGTATGTATATGTCACTCTATATATGTAAACATGGATGTCAAACCATGGTAGTGTGTAAGATTTATTTCATTAATTTGATATATTTTTTATGTATTATTTTAAAAAGATACTATCATTTTGCACTCGTTCGCTATACAAACTATAAGTGTGCCAAGTTTCATGCTCCTCCGTCCGCATAATTTTCGTACAAAGGGATCCAAAGTTTTTGCTTCACGTATTAATATAGATATAACAGCAAATCTCTTTACAATGTTGATTAAATGGTTCCTGTCTGCTTTATATCCTTTGAGTTCTTAAGTTAATAAAGTCGTGTAATAAGGATCTGTTTAATTAAATTTGAAAAGTTTGTTATGTTCTGAGAAGTTTCCCTTGGATGTTATAATTGTAAGAACGAAAAGTTTTCTTTCGTTAACATTATGTTATTTTGTATGGAAATTTGTTACTTTTCCGTCAAAACCGCTACTGAACGGATCTAGGTCAAACTTTTGGAGCACTATAGCTTATGTATCAAAATTACGCATACGCTACTTATAATTACATCTTAAAATAACAATAAATAATTCCTCTTCATCTATAGTTGAATACAAACATTGTCTACCTAAATTTTAAATTAGAAATTTACAATATTACTTATTTTTTATTGTTGTGTTGTTTGTAATAATTATCATTGCATGCTGTGTCTGCATTGAAAAAAATGCAATCGTTTCTAGAATACTTGTGATTTTATCTATATTTTTATGTATACCGATTATAATTTGTTTAATGGACCAATAAATAGAAAAAAAAATAAGGGCCCCTTAAATCTACGCTTGGATCGCAAGTCCCAGACGCTCTCTAAACTCCTCTCTCTGCAACCCATGAGCTCCCGCACGGTTAATCCATGGTGCGCTGAGTTTCTTCTTTCGTTATTACTATATTCTGTGTAAAAAAATGATGTGATTTTAGTAATTGTATCTATGCAAAAAATCTTTAGTTAATTAGAGATGTATAAACCACGGCGTCGTTTGACGGGTGATATATTTTTTTCTATAATATTACTAGTGGCCTCCACTTGCAGCGGTAAAAAAAAAAAAAATTATAATAACCAGTTGATGTGTGATTTTTTTGTTATTGTATAGTCATTCACGCGAGAGCCTATAAATTAATTTAATCATCCGAGGCAGCGGATAAAAACATTTATATATAATAGAAAGGTATAGCAAGGCAAACAGTGGATAGCACTATATTTGATAAGCGTGAGGCCAGTAGACTATTATTTTCCGATTTATACTAGACTAGCTGTTCCGTTCTGTCGTTGAAAGGAGATAATGAATTGATTTACCCATACAAACGAATTAAACCTTTGTTATGAACAAATCGAAATGGTAACAACTAGCTTTATCCTGCGATTTCGTTTGCCGGAGCTATAAAACTACCAAAAATCTCCTTTTTTTTACCGTTTTCTTTGGAATTTGGAATAATCCACTCTTAGTGTTTCCCTACAATTCCCAAGGAGCTTAGATTCCGAAGTTTAGCCTTCTATAGCCAATAGTTTCGCCTGTACGCTATTTGTCAGTCGCTTAGTAACGCAAGAGTTTTATTGTTTATATATTGTGTATTCATAAATTGCGTAGTGTTTTTAGAATCGTAAAAAATATTTCACTAAGAGCCATTTGAAATAATCATTTAAATTACAAAATTAATATTTTTTACTGTATTTCGTTTATCTGTTTGTCTTCATTTATTGGCATATATGTCAATTAAAATTAATTAACTTAATAGTAGTTGTATTATAAAAAAAAGTATATGCATGTATTTCTGTATGTATGTATGAATGTATTTAAGTGTATTTATGTTTGTATGTATGTATTTGTGTAGTTTGGTGGTAGGAGGTCTGGGTCCTCCGTCTGGCTCTGCGACCACTAATATGTCAAAGCACGAACCGCCAAATATCTTATGATGTGTTCCGTTCACGGCATAAGCCAGGTTTTCCTCTTTCCCACCCATCCTTTCCTCAAAATGTGGTGGTTCCGATAGCGGACTACTACATTATCCTCCCTTTCCATCTGTATCCCCAGGCTGGCAACGCATCTAGTACATATCTTGTGCTGTAGATGTTCATGGGCGAAGGTAACCACTTGGCTCATCAGGGCGGTCCTTCTGCCTGCCTGCCATCCGGCATCCATAAAAAAAAAGTATATAAGTTATGTATTTGCTATACTAAATCTATAAGTATGCTAATAGTTTTTATTTAAATATTATTATTTTTATTTTTCACACCCTATCTGAATTTTAATTTGCGCTTTTATGGCTTAAGGTTGCCTGAAGAGATCGCTATTTAGCGATAAGGTCGCCTCATTATATCTAATCCTCGTGTGTATTTTCTATTTTATTTATTTTATGTGTACAATAAAGAGTTGGTAAAATAAAAGCCAATAATAAATAAATACTTTATACCTCTGCGTTCCACTTTTTATAAAGTAAGATTGCATGTGATTTCTTTATACAAATAAAACGATGATTAATTTAATATGAAAGTGTATTAATTAAAATTATTAGAGAAAGTATTTATTTGAAATAATTTTTATATCGTGATAGCACAGTACAATCTGATTATAAGTCAGTTGTTTTTATTCTCACAAAATAATGCGTACATCTACTGATGATAGTTTGACAGGCTGAGATCTTTAGGAGATTATGAGCTTTTTATACTTTTCTTTCTGATTCCATGCACTCGCAAATTAACTATAAAGGTCTAAACTATATCTATCTTAATAAGTTCTGTAATTTGTTTGACTTAAAAACAAAAAAATAAACTTTCAAAAGAAATAAATATGTATATTAATATAAGAAACAAAGAATCAAACATTTTCTTTAGTAATTCAACAGGAATTTGGTGTAAAAATTTTGTTTCTTTTAGCTTACACTGTATCTCACAGATACCAGGGTAGGCAGGGAGAACTTTTGGGAACTAGTGCTAAGACACCTGCCCTAAGGTTTTGTCTACTTTCCAACGAATTGAGGTATTGCGTGCTGAATGGCGGACCAACACCGCGCTTTGCCTTGTTATTATAGCGCGGAAATGAAAATGGCAAAATATTATTTAATATTTTCATTTCCTGGAGTGGGAATTGAACCCATAACCTGTCACGTTTATAGTCGCACGCTGGTGCTTCTTTGCCACGAAATGCCTCAATAAAATTGCCTTTCTTTAATATAAATATTTGATATATTGCTTCAACCTCAATAGGAATGTAATGGTAATAAATTAGTTCCAAAATACAAGCGTGGGTAGTTCAATAGCCCGGTCTGACCCAAGTTGTGGCATATGAGGTCACTATAGGTGTTAGTGACCGCTTATGTTAATGCTATCGGGTTGATTATGTTAAATATGTATTATTTATACGTTTTATTAAAGAATAAAAATATATGTTTATAATAACTAATCGGAATTCCTTATCGTAACTGTAAATTGGAAGTAATATATTTTTTTAACATTTTTTTATGATTGCTTTTAAATATTTATGTAGATTAAAGTTTTTTTTTAAGTCGAGTCGAGTAGAAATTATGTCTGTTAGCTGTCCGTCAAAATTTATCTGAGTCGATGGTTTCGTTTCCTTACGAATTGACTGAATTATTTAAAGTGAAATCATAGGGAAATAGAAGGAAGAAAAGGATACATCTATTTGAACGACTCTATAGACTTTAATTATTCTGTTCTTTACTTTCTATCCATTTATGATTTTTAATTTATCTATCGATGGCTATAAGTTATTTAAAATACAACTAGCTCCATAAAATATAGGTTTCCTTAGCAATCCATATGTCTCTTAATTCAAAAGAGTAAGTCAAATACATGCTAGTATGAGTAATATACATTGCTATAAAAAATATTAGTTTTTAGTATTTTTTCTCTAGATACTCTAATATGTATGTCAACTTTTATACTCCTCTGTCCGCATAGTTTTTACAAAAAGGGATCCAATTTTTTTCCTACACGTTTTTTATAATGATATTATCTTCCTACTGCCTACTTCCACGATGGATGGCCACACATTATAGCCTGGGAACGTCGACACGTTTGACCGACATCCATGCCCCAGCGCGGTTACTACGCTTCACTAAATATTACCATCGGTCATAGTTTTATTTTAAAATCTGTGGTTGCCTTTAATGGCATTATTGCGGCTTATATGTAGTAAGCTTTGCTTCGCGGTTTATGAATATTTTTGGCCCTAATAGCCTTTATAGCAATAAATTGTGGTGGGACAGTCTTTTTTTAGCTTCACGCTGTATCCATAACAGGGTAGGCAGACGGAACCAGACAACCTAGTGTTAAGGCACTCCGTTCTCTTTTAACATTTCCGTTTCCCACTTTCCGCCCAATTGAGGCATTACGTGAGTGCCGTAACTCAACGCCGCGCTTTGCGTTGTTACCAGATGCGAGGAAATGAAAATAGTAAATATTATTGGAATAAGTTAGTAAATATTCAGAGTAGCTTGCTCAGAGTTCGAACCTCGATTGCTCATTGAACATTCATTCGTTAATTTTCCTGATGATGTTATATGTAAATCAAGATTGGGAGATGAGGGTAGACTAGGAAACATAGGGATAGTAATCTAGGGGGAACACTTTCTGTTCGAATAAAATGAAAACCCAAGACAAGACAAGTTTGTTTGTTTATAATTAATATTATGTTCATTTCCCCCCTCTAGTAAGACAAAGGGTAATGTTGAGTACCGCCATTGAACGCACAGTGTCTTGATTTCTAGCGGAATGCGGAGAACGGAGGAGGGTCTTTATTAATACTTTGTAATAATTAGATGTAACAAAACGGATTTGGGTATGTATTAGCGATTATGGCACACTTTTTAGAAAGAAGAAATACGAAATTTACTGTAAATTTTTATTAGAAAAGTTTTTCAAAGTAATCTTTTTTTGATGTTTGAATATTATTTTAAATATTTTATGGGCCTTCTTGCTGGAATGATCGATCTTCGAGCGGTAGTCTCTATAGAGAGCTAATTAAGTTAGTACGAGCGAGGCACTTGCAAAATTTATACTGCTATAAAATTAAACTTTAAGTAGGTATATATATTGTAGTTAAGCAGAGTTTTAACATTTTAGAAATTCATAAGATAATATTATGACTAGCTTCTGCCCGCGGCTTAGTAAGGTATAGTGATTCAGCGGGTATTGTAGGTTCGAAGTCCACTTGAGGTAACATTTATGTATATGCGACTTCCTTAGCTTATTTTTTTGTGTAGTACCTCTTATTAAGGGAGATTTGGAACTTGTTTTGTTTTTACAAGTGCAATAGTATTCCATCGACAGAATTATATTAGCCTTTTTTCACGTAATTAATTTTGAATCAAAACACATTTCCAATCAACCGAAAAATAGAGAACGGAGTGTTTTAACTAGCTTATTGAGTATACTTAATATGCGAAAATATAAGAAAAATGATAAATAATATGAAATTATTATATGCATGATAATATTTTTTTTTTTTTTTTATTGATAACGGACGGCAAACGAGCAGAAGGACCACCTGATGGTAAGTGGTTACCGTCGCCCATAGACATCTACTACACCAGAGATGTTGTAGATGCGTTGCCAACCTAGAGGATACTGATGGAAGGGGGGACAATGTAGTAGTCCACTATCAGAACCACCACATTTTGGGGAAAGGATGGGTGGGAAAGGGGAAAATCTGGCTTACATGCCATCGAACCGGAACACATCATTAGATATTTGGCGGTTCGTCTTTGACATGATAGTGGTCGCGAGCCAGTCGGAGGACGAACCTCCTACCACCTAACAAATAATAATTATAACAATATAATAGATTGTAAGTGGTGTGGTTAATGTAAATTTGTTTGTTACGCTTTTACGCCAAAACTACTCAACCGATTATCATGAAACACATTTTCTTAAGAGGCATTAAAAAGACAGGAAGTTTTAGTATTAAAGAAAATATTTTGGCACACATGATTGTTTGCTTAAAAAATCTAGCTACTTCTAAGCCTTCAAATTAACGCATATACTCACTGTACTCTATAGTATTCTAGTTTTTATATATAAATAAACAATTTTACTGCAGTACAATATAACAACCATTAAAAATTGCGGTCGCAGCTTCTGCAAGAATTGTTCGTGCAAATATAAATTAATTGCTTTCGTGATTCCGTTAATTGTACAAAAAAATATGAATCCTTAGCCTGGATTTGTATTGCGTGTTATAGCTTGAAGTAAGTAAATATATTTTTATGTACGTACAAAACTAGTTGTGAAATAAAACTGCAGTCACGGGCTATTGCAGTTTTTAATATTTTGTTAGTATTGAAACTTAAAAGAGTTGAGAATTTAATGTTGAGTGTTTCTCCACTGAATTTATAATGTCTCTTATTCAGGCGATGTGGAGAACGGAGTGTCTTAACACTAGGTTTTTTATGTTTACTTTTAAAAGTTTTTAAAATGTTAATCACACACTTAGTATACGAAAAACATATTTAGAAAACTTATAAAATATTGAAGGCAGAGGGACTGCGGTCAGATCGCTTGGACGGTTTCCAAGAGGCACGGGTTCGAGTCTCGCTGCGTTCAAGTTTTTATACGATTTTTAAATATCTCTTTTTCTCTACCTTGCTATGCGTGAAAGGGTTTGAAATTAAACTTATATGACATTTTTGATAATAAATACATCAAAGTAGATGAAATTTCATCTCATTACGAAATTGTATATAGGAACTTAAACAAAAATAAATGTAATTAAGAACTTACGTAACTTGATAAAAACGTATTGTTTAAATGGTTAGAGCATGTGTGGCTCAACAAATTATTATTTCCGTTCCCCATTTTCAACCGAATGAGTGGCGGAACTGAACGCCGCGCTTTGCCTTGTTACCAGAGCGACGAAATGAAAGTACCTACTAAATATGGAAAAGTCAAAAGAGGACGGTGTCTTAACACTAGGTTCTCTGGTTTCCTCTACCTACCCTGCTA
>JAKGSA010002199.1:0-22637 GCA_033558755.1 Philaethria dido
TGTACACAAATCTTCATGACACTCTACTTATCACTGAATTCATAATAATATGACAAATATATTACAATAAGCCTTTATACTAACTCAAACATACTATTCCTGTACAGTGTACAGACATGCACATACGTCACCGACACCGCCTCCTTACGTAAAGCCAAAGCTTATCAGTGATAAGATATAACGTAAATCTCATGTGTAAATTATATAACTTTCCATACAATATGTATGTTTGTTTTCTATTCGTATTAAAAAATACTTTAGGTTTAGGTTAGGATATTGATTGAAACTAAAATTGTTGAAAATTAAACAACAAAATATGTAATAACTTAGGCGTTTTTTTTAGAATGTACGGGGAAATAAAATGAAACGTTACAAAAACCAGAATTTTTTTTATTGAACTAATGGTACCGCTACCTCGTTCGCGGGACAAAACCTAAAATTCCGTATCTTTTCCTTTTTCGTATGAATTTCGAAAACTCCTAGTTTTGAGGTGGACTCTACACTCCCGAAGAAGCCTGTCTGTCAAATGTAATCTTTTTATGGCAGGTAACGCAAGCGTTTAATATAAGTATACCAACTTGTAGAACCACGGTTGTAAGTTAGTATCGCATTCTGGACAAAACTTAAACATATTTGTAATGTTTCTTTTGTCTTATTTAACAATGCGAGGTATTCTTACCAGACCGGACAATAAGTTGCAGTTGCAGTTTATATGAAAATATGAACAAAAATGTCTCGAATTTGGGCGAAAAACGACGAATAATAATAATAATAATAATAATAATGCCCCCCAAAATCCTACCTTACGTCCTAGCTGAACACCTTGCTAACGTGGGGGGCGGAACGTGTACTGAGGAAACTTACACGGCCAACAAGGTAAAGGTAACCCATAAATATGGAGACACGGTTAAAAAAGAAACTGAGAGGGCCGCTTCCCGAGGGTGATCGTCGGGGCACACCTGGAGCTGACGCTGGGTGTTTCAGCATGCGAACCGTCAGCGGTCTGGAGTTGAACAGGCGGGCTCCCACCGACAAATATACTACAGCCGAACACACAATCCCATCCAATAGCTCCACAGAACCATATAGTCCAAGCAGTTCATCGTACACACCTTCAATACCATCATCACCTTCTTCAAGTCATACAATAGAACATATGCCAATTTTGAGTGTTGCGCGGGAGGCAAATGCCTTTTTTCCCGTGTCCACCAAAGCTGGAAAAGCAAGAGTACGCATGAGATGGAGTTCTGAAGTTAACATGTTTATCATGCGTACCTACTACAAAATCACAAAACTAGAAACAGATTTCACCACATACAGACAACAATTACATAAAATATTCCGTGAAAAATATCCTTCCGTTAATGTTTCCGAGCAAAGAGTATCTGACCAAATGAGAACAATTATTAGAAATAAACTCGTATCTCAGGAAATACTGAACCAGATTAAAGAAGAAGTTAAATATCAAATAGAAATAGAATTAGAAGAATTAGGGAACGAAAATATTGATAACAACCGAACTCAGAATAATTTGGTATATTCTAATACATTAAATTCACAATACCAATGCGGCCAAAAATCACAAAGTACTGTTAATATCCAAGCAACACACACTTCTACACAAACGGAATCTTTAACTTGTTTATTAGAAAATGAAATAGAGACTTTAATAGAACCTACAGGTATAACGGAAGAATACGTTAATAGTTTAACAGACAAGTTCGCAACTACGCTTAATCTTTATTCTGGGCTGGATCCTACTACTCGACCAAACTTACCAAAATTAAAATATTCCCCAAAACTTACGGAACTAATAAATATATTTAATCTAAAAATATTAAATAATTATAACTCTAAAGACACTCAATTAATAGATATACATACATTAATATATTGCACAGCCTTAGTAATAGGAGAAGAACTAGGTTATAAAATCACACAAAGGATAGATACAGGACGTAGAAAAAAGAATAATAATAAGCCACCGTGGCAAATAAGATTAGAAAAAAGCATAGAAAAACTTAGAGCAGATATTGGACGTCTCACACAATATATTAATAATAATAGATCCAAAAAAGTTGTTAGTAGAGTCATGAAAATTTTCCGCAACACAAAACTACATACTAAACATGAAAATGATAACCAAAAAGCAGAAGAATTTCAAGACACATTAAAACAAAAACTAGCCCTTAAATCAAACAGATTAAAAAGATACAAGAAAGCACAAAAAAGAAAAGATGATAATATTTTATTTTCAACAAGAGAAAAATCATTTTACAGACGACTTTTAAAACCCAATCATCCGACCCAAGGTTGTGATAAAGATAGTACTCCTACAGAAGAACAGCTAACAAAGTATTGGTCAGGTATTTGGGAACTAGAAGCCAAACATAACGAAAATGCTAAATGGATTTTAGATGAGAAAAATAAGTACAATACAATAGACGAAATGAGTTTTACTGAAATTTCTGAAACTGAAATATTGAATATTACTACTAAATTACATAATTGGAAATCACCTGGTGTTGATAAAGTACACAACTTTTGGTACAAAAAGTTAACCATCTTTCATAGAGCAATAGCGAAAAATTTAACAGAAATTGTTTTTAAAAAACAGAATATACCCAATTTTATGGCGACTGGAATTACCTATATGATACCAAAAGGCAAGGTTTCTTCAGATCCTGCACAATACAGACCTATAACATGTTTACCCACAATTTATAAAATTCTTACTTCAGTTATAACATCTAAAATTACCACGCATATCGAAAAATATAATATAATAGCGGAAGAACAAAAAGGATGTAGACGAGGCCATATGGGATGCAAGGAACAGCTCATTATAGATTCCACTATTCACAAACACGCCACAGCAAAAAATAGAAATCTACATTGCACTTACATAGATTATAAAAAGGCATTTGACAGCATACCACACACTTGGTTAATAGAAATATTAAAAATATACAAAATAAATCCGATTGTTATAGAATTTTTGAATAGCATTATGCCTCAATGGAAAACCACTTTGCAACTGAATTATAATAGTACCACCATAAACACCAGACATATTCTTATTAAAAAAGGAATCTATCAAGGGGATGCCTTAAGTCCCTTATGGTTTTGTCTTGCCTTGAATCCTTTATCCACACTACTACAGGATAGCCAACTGGGTTATAGTTTTAATTCTCGCACACAAAACTCTTTAATATCACATCTTATCTATATGGATGACCTAAAACTATATGCTAAAACACATAAAGATATGAAAAAGTTAATTGACATAACTACAGAATTTAGTAACGATATACAAATGCGATTCGGTCTAGATAAGTGTAAAACTCTTCATATAATCAAAGGAAAAATTCAACAAGGTAATTATTCTATAAATAATCATGATATAATCACAGCTCTGGAACCAAACGATATTTACAAATATTTAGGATACAATCAACTAAAAGGATTAGACCATACAAATACAAAACAAATTTTAACTACAGAATATAAAAAAAGAATATATGCCATTTGCAAAACACAATTATCCGGAAAAAATCTAATTAAAGCTATAAATACATATGCCATCCCAATATTAACATACTCTTTTGGTATTGTAAAATGGACAAAGACAGATATAGAGCATTTAGATAGACTTATACGTACTACATTAACAAAACATAATTATCTTCACCCTAAGTCGGCAATAGAAAGGTTGACCATTAAAAGACCATTAGGTGGAAGAGGTCTCATAAATATTTTTAATCTATGGCAAAACCAAATTATTAAACTACAAAAATTTTTCATTGACAAATCAAATAATAGCTTACTACATAAAATAATAAGGGACAACGACCATAATTATACTCCATTAAATTTAGAAGAAATAAATAATGTAGAAAATAGTTTGAACTCAGATCCACAAAAGCAACAAATTATTAACTGGAAAAGAAAAGTACTTCATGGAAGACATCCTCATGACTTGGAACAAGCGCATATCGATCCAATAGGTTCAAATATGTGGCTTAAAGTTGGTAGCTTATTCCCTGAAACTGAAGGATTTATAATAGCAATACAAGACCAAATAATAAACACAAAAAATTACAGGAAATATATAATTAAAGATAGTAAAGTTACGAATGATAAATGTCGAAAATGTCACAATCAGCCGGAGACCATTCAGCATATAACGGGAGCTTGTTCGAACCTCACACATTCAGACTACACCCATAGACATAACCAAGTTAGTAATATTATTCATCAACAACTTGCAAATAAATATAAACTCATTGACAATATTAATACTCCATATTATAAATATGTCCCTGAAACCATTCTAGAAAATTCAACCCACAAATTATATTATGACCGCGCTGTCCTTACCGATAGAACTATTCACTTTAATAGACCAGATATAATATTACAAAACAAAATAGATAAAATCACTTACCTTATAGATATCGCAGTACCCAATACTCATAACCTCCAGAAAACAATTGCCGAAAAGATAAATAAATATGAAGAGTTAAAAGAAGAAATAGCCAGAATTTGGAAGCAGAAAACAGTCTATATAGTTCCAATAGTTCTCTCCACTACAGGCGTTATACCAAAACATCTTCATCATAGCCTAAGTATGTTAAATTTAAAAAAATCTATTTATATTACATTACAACGGGCGGCCATTTTAAATACATGTAGACTAGTAAGAAAATTTTTACAAATAGACGAACAGAACACCAACATACCCAATATACAATAACACAATTTAGTTACATATATTGTATCTACTTGGTTCCGAACCCGTAGAACACAAAGTCAGTACAATAGAATCTTTAGTTTTGAACTGAGAAATAAACACATGTAAAAAAATAATAATAATAATTGCCTCATTGGCCGGCAGAGTGAGCGCAAGAGCCATATGCTCGAAGGGTGGAAGTGCTCAATCTGCGTAATAACGGGGAAACCCGCTCACGAGCACTCGCGATGGTGAAACCGGTGCACACCTCTCAACACTCCTTAGCCGACCACACCGATGTTGCGCCCAAGGCACTACGCCACGGGGCCCATCTAGTGGAGGCGCAGCTCACCGTCCGCTAACCTTTCAATTTGAGACTGTTGAAAAAGGCGGACGTCCGGGATAGTCTCAATCACAGCCCAGTACTTAGTCCATCCAAACTCCATTCCATAGCCCTCATTTTTAGTTTTCCATATAACCTGATAGTTCCTACGTTATTGATCGGTGACCATCTCTGCTAATTCGTCATGGTTACCTCGGTGAGATGGATCCCGGTCAATGCGTCAGATTAAAAATATTGTTGTCTCAAAGGGGCCCCTACGTGTTGGACCCAGTCCCTCACGCAAGCCTTCCAAAGGACCGTTCCTTGAACCCGAGAACCTGTAACGAGATACATAATAATAATAATAAAGCCTTTATTAACAATCTAAAATTACATACAATATATATATATATATATATATATATATATATAGTTTTAAATTTTTGACACCGGTAAAGATTGTTTTGCCTTAGCATAGGCCTCCCCCAAACCTTTCCACAAGACCCGATAATCGAAATCGAATCAAGATCGTATATTTATTATTATTATTTAATTTTTTTTAATTAACTGTTAGAAAAACTGTCTTTTTTAAAAATTAAATTGTTAAAAATTGTTAAAAAGTATATTGTTGGAGCATGTTGTGTCTGCCTGTAAGTGGAATAACACTGAGCAATTTGACATTTTTTTTTATAATTTGTGTCAACTTTCATGTTATGTGTATATTCTGTTGGTAGACCTTATAAATAAATAAATAAACAAATCTCGTATATATACAGGAAATTAGCTACTGTGCCAAAATGATTTAATTTGTAATATTTTTTCTCATTTAATAACTTTATAAGCTATCAAGGTAGCCTACATATGTAGTTCCATATCGAGAGTCAAGCGCCAAGGTGATTGACATGTGGCTCATATAGTCGGAAGAGAAGGAAGGTTGGACTTCCAGTTTCGCTACTGACCTAGTAATGACCGACAACTGCGACAATATATCTCCTTAATCAGATGTCCTTTTTATAAGGTTTTATCAAAACAGCTTGGATGTATGACGAATCGATTGGTTATTTTTAACTTTTTAATATATAATACATACATACATACATAGCTTCACGCTGTATCCCGCTTATAGCAGGGTAGGCAGACGGAACCTAGTGCTAAGACACTCCGTTCCCCACTTTCCTCTGAATTGAGGCATTGCGTTCTGAGTGGCGCAACTCAACGCCGCGGGCTTTATGCCTACTCATTATCAAATCCAGGAAATGAAAAAATTCCATTTCCTGGAGTGGGAATAGAACCAACAACCTGTCAAGTTTACAGTCGCACACTTGTGCCTCTGCGCCTCGACAGGCATTATGTAATAAATTTTAATAAATAATATTTTATAAATATAATGGTTGCGTACCAGGCGTGAATAAAAGTTGATACGTCGAAAATATATATTGTAAGGACAGGAATTTTTAAGTTCTGCTTGTAATTTCCGTGAATACCATGAATTCAACCTGTAAATAATGCAATTGTAATGATTATTAGTATTAAAAAAAATGTTTGTATGTATATGCAAGCTAACGACTCACGACTGTAAAATAATAAAGACAAGCTTATTAAAAAAATTCTTTGCTAACTAAATTTAAATTACATTTGAAAACGAGTATTTTGGACAAGTAGAATTCTAGTCTTAGACAATAAGTATTATTATTATTATTTATTTAATACTTTATTACACCAACAAAAATATAAATACACAATGAAATTAAACAAAGACAAGAAGAGAAAACAGTTTAGTGTAAAGGCGGCCTTATCACCACAGGTGATCTCTTCCAGGCAACCCCACTAAAAGTTAGAACACAATACAAAAATATATGGGTTGGTGTACAAATGATTAATATATTTACTTAGAATAATAAACTTACTTAAACTTTACAACCTAAAAATTAAATGCAAGCTTACATAAATAACTATATGAATATATAATTATAAATATATAATTATAATAAATAATTATGAAAATAACAATAAACTTACATAGACAATTGACTTATTGTCTAATTTGACTAGAATTCTACTATATTAATATTGATTAATATTACCAAAATACATGATACGCCCAAAAAACATAACCCTCCTCTGACAGTCGGGTAATGAAACTTATTCTCAAGTTAAAATGAAATTGTCACATACATTATTATCGTGGTTCATTCACAGCTTTCTATTTAAACATTTAAGAGAGCACAAACTAAGGTATAATGATGAGAAGCTATTGTACAGGTGTCGCTGAGAATACGATTGTGTGATAGCTCGAGGGAATTGTTTTCATTTGTTTTCTTGGTGGTAGTTAATCTAACCAAATGACAGTTTCTTGTGGTAATAAAACTAACAAGGTAAATAAAGTCCAAATTTAAAAAATATATATATTTTATTTAGTACATACTTTTTATATTTTATCACTAGTGAGGTAGTCATAGGGAACGAAGTGCCCAACACTAGGGTCTCTATTTACATATCCACGCTCTAAGCATAGATACAAAAAACACAGCATTGAGTAAACAAACAAATGTCTCAAATTCAACTGGAAAATGGAAAATGGAGTGTTTGGATCTCTCCGCTAATCCTGTTCAAATCCAGAAAAAGGTGTAAATATAAATATTTTTTCGAGTAAGATTTGAATCTATAACTATCACAATCTATCAAACACGTCAAAACTACGGTACAATGGTAACGAAAGCATCTATAATAAATGCATATACGGAAACGTACTATATATTATGATAATCGTATATTAAACAATCATATCCGGAAAGATGGTGCACGCGATAAGCTATCGCCGATTTTCTTTAATAGGAAATGTCTTGTTTTAAATACAAATCGACTTTCGTAATGTTCGTAGTACATAATAAATAAGTAGAATATTTTTGCGCGACAGGTTGTGGGTTCGATTCCCACTCCAGGAAATGTCAGTATTTTCATTTTTTGGATTTGGTAACAAGGCAAAGCGCGGCGTTGAGTTCCGCCACTCAGCACGCAATGCCTCAATTCGGCGGAAAGTGGCGAATAAAATTGTTGTGAGAGAAAGGTTCGCAGGTTCCCTCTGTCTACCCTGCTATATGCGGATTAGATAGATAGATAGATAGAAAAACTTTATTGCACACTTGAAATTATACATAAAGAAAAAATCTTAAATAATATAACAAATGCACAAAGGCGGCCTTAACACCAAAAGTGATCTCTTCCAGGCAACCTAACTGAAAGGATCTACAGATAAAAGCGGGCATAATGCGGTGCAAAAAATATAACGGATATAACTAAATAAATAAATCAACCTAACATACAGTGTCACGGATTACAGCGTGAAGTTAAAGAAAATGGCTTAAAATAATCTTGTACTGTAATACAACGTTTAATTTAAAATATTTGTTGTTTAATGGTTGATTAAAAATAACTATACTCTAGTTTTTCTTTGAAAGTGTAGTCAGTGTAATAACTGAGTATTTGAAATTTTCCCATAAGTAAAGTTACAATATAAAGTTCAATATATGTAGTTGTTATTGTTCTGCTTTGTTATAATCAATTTAGAGTCTTTTTTTAATGTCAATATTGCTGACACTTCAGCTGCTTCTGGCTCTTCAGAATTTATTTTTAAAAGGGAATAATATGTTTCGTTTTTGAGAAAATGATTAGAGGTCATTGAGGCGCCCTTTGTGCCGCGGTGACACGACTATTTAACTGTAAACGTGATAATACTTTGCTCGATCTCCAATCGGACAAAATGTTATAATTAAATTATTTTATTATAAATTATAACGCCTGTCGTGGCGCACAGGCACAAGCGTGCGACTGTAAATGCAACAGGTTGTGGGTTCGATCCCCACTCCAGGAAATGTAAAATTTAGTATTTTCATTTCTTGGGTTTGGTAACAAGGCAAAGCGCGGCGTTGAGTTCCGGCACTCAACACGCAATGCCTCAATTCTCTGGTTCCCTCTGCCTACCCTGCTATATGCGGGATACAGCGTGAAGTTAAAAAGAAAAAAAAGTAAATAAATTATTTTCGTTATACTATAATCTATTTTTAGACAACAGATAAAAACACACTTTAGTAAGACAAAGAATAGCGTTAAGTTACGCCACTCAACATATAATGTCTTTTATTCAGGTGGAAAGCTAAGAACAGAATGTCTTGACATTAGGTCTCCGTCTACCCTGCAATGCGATAAAAAATGAGAAGCTAAAAAATAACACAAGTTCCTTTTATTTAGATTTTTAATTTCGCTGTCGCTGTTAAAATGGACCACAGTAAACACATATCCATTAATTACTACTGGGAAGTAAATTCGTTCCCAGACTGTCACAATCTATTGTTTAGCTACTGTAGTGATTACGCTTTCTCTCTGTCATAGGCTTATGAAATTTCACTTAGTACTATATAAAGAATTTTCTGGATACCGGATGGCAACGAGCAGAAGGAATTACCTGATGGTAAGTGGTTACCTTTCGGCCCATGAACATCATCTACAACACAAGTGAGATGTACTAGATGCGTTGCCAACCCAGAGGACAGATGGAAAGGGAGGATAATATAGTAGTCCGCTATCGGAACCACCACACATTTTGGGAAAGGATGGGTGGAAAGGGGAAAACCTGGCTTACATGCTATCGAACCGGAACACATCATAAGATATTTGGCGGTTCGTCTTTTGACATGATAGTGGTCGCGAGCCAGTCGGAGTGACGAACCTCCTACCACCAAACAAAAACTATGTTTTATAAATATATAAACTGGTGCTTAGGAAAAAGAAATTAAATTCTATTAAATGTCCACAGACTATGTGTAGTGTTAGAAAAGTCGGGTTTCCAAAATGTGTGCTTTCCGAATACTAAAATATACGCGATTAATCTGGTTATAATACTTTCATTTAATATGTGTAAATATTTCGAAAATCAAATATCTCATTACATTAAATTTAATTTGGTATTTTTTGCCATAAGGTTGGTTGGTCCTGTTAGAAATTAGCGATTCTTTTATTAGCATACAGTTGTCTTATGTAAATATACCTTGTTTGTATTTCTTTTTTTTTCACGCTGTATCCTGCATGTAGCAAAGACAAAAGGAACCTGAGAACCTAGTGTTAAGACACTCCGTTCCCCAATTTTCCGCCGAACTTTTTATTTCCTTTTTATGTATGTTAAGAAAATCAGAAAAAATTGAAAACCCCTAAGCGACCTTACATAATAGAGCAAAGTTCGAGCCCCGCTACGTGCCTAATCCAGGTTAAAGATACACAACTAAGACAATACCAAGAATTTGAACCTACTACTATCATCGTATACATATAGTATCACACGTTCAATCGGCGAAAACGAAGATATACCGACCTTTAACACCGAGCGTACAGTGAAAGTTTACGAACAAAACAATTAATTTTACCATTGAAAATAAAAAATTTTATTTTATTAACTCATTATTATACTTCACCGGCGTATATAAACCATAAAACAAAGCCATGGGAAACTCAATAAACAAGTTACGCTTTTTTCTTAATATCTCAATAGCGTTAACTGTTTTATTAGTTTAGTTGGTTCACGTTTTTTTGTTTTAACTTCTCAAAAATAGTTTAAACCGTTAGTTGTTTGTAGTTATAAGAATCGGTAAACGACGTTTAAAAATATCTTTTCTGTATATCTTATGTAATAATACGTACTAGGTACTGTGGTACTGGTACTGTAAAAATTCTTTTTTCGACAAAAATAGTCCGACGGAGGAGTATACAACTTGGCATTTTTGCCACTTATAGTTCATACTCGTATAGCGAAAAAGTGCTAAATTATAATATCTTTTTAAATAATGCATAAAAAAAATACATTCAATTTATAAACACGATACACCCATGGTTTTGACATCCATGTTTATATGAAGTGACATATACGTTTCTGGGCAAAAAAAATATATATGTATAGTATTTTAAAAAATTAAATATCATAATTTACGCTTATAAAATTAACGTAGTGGCGATGTCAAACAATCTTCTTTTCATCCTTTCAAATAGAAAGGACTAATTGTTATAATAGATAAAAAAGGAAAGACAAATAAGGTTTCAGTGCAAGCTTATTATAGTGCCCTAAATATTTGTAATATGTTTATAATTTACTAGAGTTCCTGTTGACGCGTTGTCTATCAATGTATATGTCACTTTAGATAAACATGCAAGTCAAACCATGGTGGCGTGTAACATTTTTTTTTTAACTTTACGCTGTATCCCGCATATAGCAGGGTAGGCAGAGGGAACCCGAGAACCTAGTGTTAAGACACTCCGCTCTCTTCCAACAAATCCGTTCCCCACTTTCCGGCGAATTAAGGCATTGCCTGCTGAGCGGCGGAACTCAACGCCGCGTTTTGCCTTGTTACCAAAACCAGAAAATGAAAATACTATCATTTCCTGGAGTGGGAATCGAATCCATAACCTGTCGCGTTTACAGTTGCGCGCTTGTGCCTCTGCGCCACGACAGGCGTTACATTTATTAACATTTATTTTATTAATTTAATATATGTTTTATGCATATTTTTAAACAGATATTATTGTTGTACACTCCTTCGCTATATAAACTATAAGTGTACCAAGTTTCATTCTCCTTCGTCCACTTCATTTTCATAAAAAGACATCCAGTTTTTCCTTCACGTATTAATATATAGATACATAAATAAGCTTTTATATTTTTTTGTTACTTTTTATTTTATTGTGTCACGTAGAGCGGTGTTAAGCTAAGAGATGCTTTAAAATAATTATTGACACGTCATGACTGTTCATCTCCTAAATAGTCGACCACTTGCTGTTATTTATGAGAGACCACTCTCACTTTTGATGCATTAAGCATTTTCAAACTAGATTCTTTAATTTATTAATGCTTAAAGTGATTAGTGATATCCATTTAATGTTAATGAAATTAGATTGTTAGCTTTAATTATGAGTATTTTACAAGTTTTCTGCAAAATTCATGATATGCAAAAATATTTGTCTATGGTGCACTATATTCTTTTCTTATTTTTTTTTCATATTAAGGCATTTCTAATAGTTATAAACAAAACTAAAAATATATAAAAAAGTCGCTTTACGATAAACATATTATGATAACAAAATTAAATGAATTATATATATAATTTCCTGTTTATATAAAACGACGTATAAGTAATAAGTAAGTCGTAAAAAAATCCTGTGTTAAATTACTATTTTATTTGTTTACAGTTCAATAATGACCGTGAAGAAAGGAAGCCGATGTGGCGGCTTCGCTTCAGTAATAACCCGACAGAAGCTTCATAACAACAACCAATTAGACATTACGTTGTTAAGCAAAACACCAACACCGCACTCTTATAACATTATCGTTGGCTTTAATGAAAAAGACCAGCTTCAACTTTTAACAAAAGATGAGTCAGGTGACGACGACAAACAAAAGCTGATCAAAGATTACGACAAGACCGTTAAGCACGAGAACATCGCTATAGACGATATCGCAAACTGTGTCAACATTGACAATTATCCGAATTGTGAAAACACTTTAGTATTTTATATCACAAAGAATTCAGGTAAAGAAGCGATCGCATTAAGGTTCGAAAACGAACAAGATTTCAAAAGAATATATTTCACCTATAAATATTTTAAAATGCGTAACAGACTAACGAGGAACACGACAACACACTCTAGCAGCGATCATTTATTTTCTAAAAAGAAAACAGTCGAATCTTATAACATTAAAAATATTGATGACTATTCTCCATATGATAAAACTCGATCAGAATTTGATTTGCAAACTATTGATAATGACGGCATCACACATATATCTGTACATCAAAAGAATTTGGGCTCCAGATTCGATCAGCCGTTAAGTTTAATTGGATTGAGAAACGACAGAGACATTGGTGAAATAGATAGCGTAATTTATACAGATATTGAAGTACCGAACAAACCTGAAAAAAAGAGACTGTTTCATAAGAAAACTAAAGCTCCTCCGCCACCACCTTTAATTATTAATAAGGAAACGCCGAAAATATTAAAAGGAGAATTTGTAAGAGTCAATGTAGAGAGATCTCCGGATGTCATACCGAAAGAGAGTAAGCAGAACAAAATACCTGATATTCTCGTGTTTAAAGATAATAAATCGAAAAAGAACAACAGCAGTCTGTGGGCGGTCAGCAATAAAGGTGGGTGTATTTAATTTTTTTCTTTATTTTTTAATTTCTTTATAGAATATATTTGTAATCTAATATATTACACATCGTGTATGTTATTAATCGTATTTAGCAGTCTGATTAAAGTAATCTATTACAATCTTTTTATGATTTGAATTTTTCGCAAATATATAGTTATTTAAATATTTAATTATTCATTTCGTGCATTAATTTTAATTTTTTAGAAACTTATCTCTATAATAAAGTATAATCTATAAAAACTGGGTTAAATCGTGTAAATCATCATAAATTTATGTAAATATAACAAAACTTTATAAATTCTTAGATAAAACAGCTGTGAACTAAAAACGTGCAATTTTTCAACCAAAAAACATGCCTACTGAGATTTTTATAAAATAGATTTAGTAATTTCTTTGTTGTCAACATTATCGTCTGTAAAACATTACGTATTGTGAACGTAATAAGGAAATGAAGTAGCGGAGCTTGTCAGATATTAATCAAGATGGGCAATTTGTTACTTCATCCGGCATTGTTGGTACAAGAACTTACTTTACTTGACCTTTATTTTAGCTTGTAATTAATTTATATGATGTATTTGTACGATTTTTTTTTACTTACGAATAAATTTAAATTTATAGTAATTTCCTTAAGACGAGTTGTTACCCAATGTTCCATTTGCGTGAAATTTGTCTCTCTTTCTCTAAGTAGAAATCATCTCCTACCTATAGGTATGTCAAATTTAACATTGTATAGTTTTTAACTTCTGTCGTAGTTTTGGTCGTGCCATGTCTTTCAGACTCAATAAATGACGAAAAGAACGAATGTATTTTTTGAATTATTCTTGATAATTGTATTTTTTAGTGCATTTTATTTGAAGTAGGTTTTCTTTTTTGGTATAATTTTAATTATTCATGTTTAGGAAATAAGCATCTAAGTGTAAAGTGTGATATAAAAAATCTTAAAATGGGAATAAATAGGTTTTTGAAGGGTCGGCAACGCGTAAGTGATGCCCCTGGTGTTGCAAGCGTCCATAGGCCACGGTAACCACTTACCATCAGGTGGGCCCGTGTGCCTTGTTGCCATGCCATGCTATAAAAAAAAATAAATAAATAACAAATAACACAAGCAAATCTTCCATGACAATATATTTCATAGCAGGATATAAATACTTGCATTATTATTGATTTATATATAGATTTAGAACTTCATTTTTTTTTAGCTTGACGCTGTATCCCGTATATAACAGGTTAGGCAGAGGGAACCTGCGAACCTCCGTTTCCTACTTTCCGCCGAATTGAGGCATTGCGTGCTGAGTGGCGGAACTCAGCGCCACACTTTACCTTGTTACGAAACCCAGGAAATGAAAATACTAAACTTTAAATTAAAAGCTAAATAAAAAAAATCTAAATAACGAATTTAAGATTATAACATACTCAAAATGGATAAATAAGATGTACGATAGAAAAAAATATTCAATGCATAAAAGGTTTAATTTTAAGTGCAAAACGTATATATTAGTTCTAAAGTAACAATAATATTTAATAAACAACTGTTAATTCATAGTTTTATGACGAAACATCCAATTGAGACGACTAAACTGTAGAAAATAGGATACACAGTGCTTAAGGCAGGCCGCCAACAGTGATAGGACAGTAAAACTTGTAGTGTAAATGTAATCCCTACTTCATTAAAGTTATCTTTTGACTTCAACTATGCTTACTATGGCAACTCTATATATATAAAACGCGGTGTTGAGTTAAGTCACTTAAAGTGCAAGGTCTCGAATTCGAGTGGAAAGCCCCGAACAGAGTGTCTTGACACTCGGTTCTCTAGGTAGGTTATGCAGGATAAGAGTGAAACTGTTTTTTTTTTCTGTATATAAAATGCTTCCGTCTCTGAGCGACTGACAGACGAAATTATTGTTCATAGCAAGCTGAAATTTGGTATATTCCTTGGAGAGTGTTAGAGGGCGTTAAGAGATCCTCCTACTGGCAAGCGAAATCCCGGGATGCAGCTACTTTTTCAAGAATTTAATAGTCTTGCTTGCTTAATTTCTACTTTAGTTTTAGTCGTATAGCCTGTGAAAACTTAATGTTAAGACACTACGTCCTCCCCTTCGTGTCTCCGTCCGAAATAAAGATTTACATGTTGAGTGGCTGAGTTAAACGCCGCAATTTGTTTAACATAACCGGCTTTATCTTAAATATACCTTAAGTTAGTATTGAACCTATTACTATCGTAAATAACACACAAAAAAGCGCCATTATTCAATCCGTAAAGTTAGCGAAACGTGCAAGTTGCATTTAAACACAAACAAAAGTCCTTTCATCAAAGTTTTCAGCAATCGAGTCAAGGCTGAGCATTTCGCAAAAGGTCATTCACCCGCGTTGAGATAATGACATCTGTCGCTTCTTTGTTAAACCTGTCGTTAGATTCATTATCAAAGTTTGTAAACGAATTATAAGGCTTGAAACACATTTAGATATAAAGTGAAATTTCTTTTGAAATGTTATTTGAATGCCAATGTAACGAAAATGCGTCACGATAAAAAAGAAATGAATGAGAATGAAATTATATTACGCAGTAAATGGATGTAAAATATAAAATTTTTTTTTTTATTTTAGCCGTAAAAATAATAAAATTTACAATACTATTTCGATTTTTCTTATACGAATACTCTCTATTCATGACATTCTCTAGTAATTTTCGGATCTACCGTATTTTTTTTATATGTTATCTGTAACGGATCTGTTTATTTCAATTAATTTGGAATGTTTCGCGTTGAATATTGAAACTTAACGATTCGCTTTTTATTTTTTAAAATATGTCTCACCAGAGACATATTTTAATAGATTTTATCATCCAAATATATATTTTTTTATATTATTAAACATTTTCGTTTTAAAAACGTAACGCATATCTTTTTAATTTGGCTCTTCTCTCTGAACAGATGCTTATGTCATATAACTTAAGCATATAAGGAATTTTATCTAAATCTCTCCTACGATTCAAGTTTTGCGCTAGTATATCAGTCATTGAACTTACCTAATTAATTAAAGTAATATATAATATAATATTTAATATCTAATGATGTGTTCCGGTTCGATTTGGGGATATGATACGATCCCCAAAATGTGGTGGTTCTGATAGTGGACTACTACATTGTCCCCCCTTCCATCAGTATCCTCTAGGTTGGCAACGCATCTCCAACATCTCTGGTGTTGTAGATGTCTATGGGCGAAGGTAACCACTTACCATCAGGTGGTCCTTCTGCTCGTTTGCCGTCCGTTATCAATAAAAAAAAAAAAATAAAATTATATTAAAATAGTAATTGATTGAAAGCTAAGTTTATGTAAAAAACTAGTTGTAGCTCACAACTTCGTTTGCATGGATTATAAAACCCAAAATCTCGTTCTCAGTCGTTTTTCTTTTTCATGTTTTAGGCTTCTCTCTTAGTATCTCTACAAGCCCTGTATGTGGTATCTAAATACCAAATTTCAGCTTTCTATGGTCCAGTAATTTCGGTTTCGTCACGTGCCTATCTATCAATCATTTAAATTAATATTATGCCCACGGCTACTTTTCACCATCGCACCGCTCGCCATCAACAGGGAGTTCATGTTCACACTTTGGAGCCTAAATGGTCCCGAACAGTTCGATTTCAAAGGAACTTTCTTCCGCGGACTCTCCAATTGTGGAATGATCTCCCTGCCGAGGTTTTCCCAGAGGGCTACAATATGGGGTTCTTCAAAAGGGGAATAAATAGGTTTTTGAAGGGTCGGCAACGCGTAAGTGATGCCCCTGGTGTTGCAAGCGTCCATAGGCCACGGTAACCACTTACCATCAGGTGGGCCGTGTGCCTTGTTGCCACCGTCGTGGTATAAAAAAAAAATATATTATTTCAAATTGTTTGACACTATAATGTTTTCGATTACGGGCGAAAGTGAAGAACAGAGTGAGAACGTTCCATTTAGTCTATCTCTGACTACTCTCTCATGGAAAAAAATTAAAGCTGCAAAAATAGTGTGCTAGATTCTATAGCGTAAAATATAATCGTTATTAGCAAGCTTTTCTTAGCCTCATATATACAAATAAAAGAAAATATTGAATTACTACTTTGCTACCGTCTAACAATTTATATAGGTACGCCTCCGTTAACAATTCAATATAATAAATTATACATTACAATTTAAGAACTTTACTAAAAAGCCTGTCGTGGCGCAGAGGCACAAGTGTGCGACTGTATAGCGATAGGTTGTGAGTTCGATTCCCACTCCAGGAAATGAAGTATTTTCATTTTCTGAGTTTGGTAATAAGGCAAAGCGCGGCGTTGAGTTCCACCACTCAACACGCAATGCCTCAATCTGTGGGGAACGGAATTGTTGAAAGAGAACTGAGTGTCTTAACACTAGGTTTTCGGGTTCTGCCTACACTGCTATATCTGCCTACGCTGCGGGATACTGCGTGAAGTTAAAAAAAAATAATAAAAAATATATTCTACAACAACTTAATATACGGTATTTACTGTAAATATTTTAACAAACTGAGAAAAGAAAGAAAGTGACCTTATTCTCCGTTAAACACTAAATTAAATAGAAATATTATATTTTATACTATCTATTGTACTTTCTACGATCACATGAAAACCTTCCAACCAATAATCATGTACGTCCTAAATAACTTACAGTACTAGCATTGGGCAATATTAGTTGTACAAATATTATACAAATCGTTTGACAAACAGACGGATTTGACTTATATGTTGTCACGCGTGTTGAGGAAATTAATACCAATGGGCTTAAAGTAAATAATAATTTGAATTTTATTGATTTTTCATTTTTTTATTGCTTGAACTTGGGTAATAAATTCAGGAAACAGTAAGTAAGTTGTACAGCTGGTTTGTGCGGGATTAAGTGAATTTTAATTTTAGTAAAGATATTTCCGTTGTGATATAGGAGAAAAAAATCAGCATATTCCTAGCAGCTTAGAATATCCAGCATAGTAGGTTGTTCAGAAAAATGAAGTGTTCAGACACCCGATCCATAACTCTGTTCTCCAAGTCGATCGCCCTGTAGACTGCAATGAAAAATAAATTAAATATAATATAAGTAGGAACCGAACCTATAACCGCGTTTAAAGGCATGAGGCGTGTCACTCATACCATGTTGGTGAAACAAGGCTGTAATAATATAAATGCTTCTTCTATTTAGTTTATTAAAGCACAGCGTTGTGTACCGCAACCTAATGTGACTAAATGGATGAGAGCCTTTTTATCATAAAGGGATGAACAAAATTCTTAAAATATTTAATTTAAAATAAATAATTAATATAATTGGGGAACGGAGTACCTTAACACTAGATTCTCAGGTTCCTCTGTCTAACCTGCTTTTGGCGTACAACGTGAATGTAAAAAGTATAAAAATATATTATCCAATTTAAGTTTTTATGCATACAAAGAACTAATAACGTAAACCAAGCAACAAAATTTCTAGAAAACATGAGTATATGTTTACAAATCGTATGTAATTCACACACACATGTAGGTACTTGCAACACAAAAAAGCCTATTAACAGTTTACCGCGCAGGGACTTCCAGGACGTAAAGGAAACTGCTGACAAGTGTTAACATGGGGACAACGTATTCATTAATATTATTTAGTTTTCTACAAACATACATTCCTGTGGTTTTATTCAAAATTGCAAAAGTCTATTTAAGTAACTGTTGTATTTAGTGGAAATTATTGTATTTGTGGAATAATTTGTTTAATTAATGAATTTTATTGTAGTCAAAATTTTGAATTTTTAGGCCTTTAAATTGTTGTATTTGTTGTTTTTAAATGTGTTTTTACAAAGTCTCTGATTATGTCAGAGGGACCCTGCATTATGAAATAAAAAAATAAAAAAAAAATAAAAAACTGTTGTATTTAATACTTGTTTTTGAAGATTAGGTTCTATTTTGTATTATACAAATCATTCTTTTTTAGTTTTATATCCTTCATTCATTTAAATTTCAAATTTATTCCTTCATTCATTTATATTTCATATTTATTCATTCATTCATTTAAACTGAGGTTTAAATGAATGAATGAATAAATACGAAATATTTTTTTTTAGGAAGAATTCAGTATTATCAATTAAAATTGATAATAATGAATTTTTAGTTTAAAATAAGAGCTGTGTGTGTTTACTCTCTGTAAAGGAAATTAATTTTGTGAGTAAAAAATGGGTTAACAAAAACTCCTTTATTGTTCTATTTGTATGTTGTATTATTGCAAAAAAGGACGAACTTATAAATCAAAGAATGAATGAAAATGAATTAGTGGTTTAAAAGAACACATTTGAACCTAACAACAGGAATTTTACGTGTAATGAATGAAGTTGGACATACAAAAACTGAATGTCACGTGTAAAGTAATCAATTTCGACTTCAAAACCTATATATTTATTGAATATCTTACAATAAAAAACGTTTTTTCTATTAAAGCTAAGCAATTTTTTATTCGACCTATTGATTGATTAAAATCATCTATCAAGGTTAAAAGGAAATAGTTTTTATCAGTTTACTATTAATTCAGTATAGACATGGTCATCTTGACGTCCCTAGTACGTAATGCCAATTGCGACCAACTTAACTATGAAGGTAAGAAGATCCGTACTAGTGTGTGTTTTCTCTTTAACTTAGAAACAAGTTTATTGCAGGCGTGACCTACTGTCGTCTAAAGCCCTTTACTGACTTTGCCTACAATATAATAATTTTAGTCTATATCGAAATTATTTATGTACCTATATATATTTTTTAGCTTCATGTTGTATCCACGCACTAGAAGGATTGGCAGAGGGCTTAGAGAACCTAGTGTTAAGATACTCCGTTCTCTTTTAGCATTTCCGTGTCCTACATTCCGCCAAATTGAGGCGTGCTGAGTGGCGGAACGAAAAGATCACACTTAAATAATTTTCACTGTCCCTCTCTTGAATTCAAACGGAAAGCGGAGAAAAGAGAGTTTCGACACTAAAATCTATCAATGCTAAAATTTTTTTTCAGTAATTCATAAAAGAATATTAAATTAATAAAAGAAACGTGTATGACATCCTTGTTTATTTGAAAAGAAACATACACGTAGCTAAAGACACCGCGTTGTTAAATTGTAAACCAGTATTATTTACTAAGGAACATTAGCTTCTCAATTTCTCATCCAAATTCAATTTGAAATAACATTTAAATAACTTATTTAATTGAGTTGAGGCCAGATGTGGCGCAGCGACACAAGCGTGCGAACGCAAACGCAACTATTTGTTGGTTCGCTTCCCACTCCAGGGAATAAAAATATGAATATATTTACTTGCTCTGGTAACAAGGCGAAGCGTGGTGTTAAGTTCCTCCACCCAGCACGCAAAGTGGGGAACGAAAATGTTAATAGAACGGAGTGTCTTAACACTAGATTCTCAGATTCCCTCTACCTAACCTGCTATGTGCGGGATACAGCGCGATGCTAAAAAATATATTTATTATAATTGTATAAAAGCATTTTATTATAGATATAAACTAGGTTATAATTATAAAATGATACAGTTACGCATTATTGCTTTGTAATACATTCAGGAAGCGATACATGGAAAATGACCCGCGCGGGAATCAAACCCGGCCTTCACGGTCGGTCTGTGACAACGATACTGCCACCACATTACCCAGCCACTGAGGTCATGCGTAAAATACATATTACTGTATTTATTATAAGCTTATTATGTAACGGATAGTTTTCTTATTACTAGTGTCCCCATTGACCCGTTAACAACGTGTTGCCTAGCAACGTATATGTCACTTTATGTACACATGGATTTCAAACCATGGTTGTGTGTGTAACATTTATTTTATTAATTTTATGCATTATTTTAAAAATATATTATCATTCCGCTCTTCTTCGCTATATAAACTATAAGTGTGCCAAGTTTCATGCTCCTCCGTTCGGTGATCTTCGTAAAAAGGGGTACAAAGTTGTGGCTTCTATTATATATATATATATATTTATTATACACAAAGACAAAACATGGAATTATAAATAATTACAGTGCGTGTAAAAACGATGTTATTGCTAATGACAATCTCTGACTGACAACCTTTGGAGAAAGGAACTTTACGATTGTTTTTTATTAGGAAGTTTGAAATTGGCAGCTAAGGCTGTCTCTATTTTGATTAAGCAGGTAGTGAGAGAGAACGTAGTGTGAAGACACTCCGTTCCGATTTGATACCATTTAGCGTGCTAACATTTCACACTGCAATTGGCAGAATGAAGAGAGTTTTAACACATTTTTATAATAAGCTATCAATTAATCAATCAATCATTTTATTTAATAAAATTTTCTATTACTTTTATGTCAAAGTTTTGGCTCTTATCTATACTTTAAAAATTTGCACATGTGTCCGGTTCTGATGAGAATGTAGTATTTTCATTGCATGTGGTAGCTTTGTTTTAATCAGTTTGTTTCTTAATGAATTATGTTTTAATAAATTAATTGTTATTATTTCGTATATAAAGGGTTAAGAGATAATTTAAGTCGAGGAAAAAGGTAGAGTCATACCAAAATGTTGGTCAGAGCGTTTGGCAAACGTCTTATGTCAATTTAGCCGAACTGGCATAGTTGTTTGTTGTACGTGATTAAATTCTTCGCCGAAATGAATGTTTCGCAAAATATTACATACATGTGCGACGTTTGTTTACTAAATTAACTCGACATCGCGGAAGAATCTTCAAGTAAAATTTATATAATTGGTTTCGACTAGGATTCGTCAAGCAAGTTTACAAGTATAGACATACTTTGGTGTACTGTTTGGTGGTAGGAGGTTCGTCCTCCGTCTGGCTCGCGACCACTATCATGTCAAAGACGAACCGCCAAATATCTTATGATGTGTTCCGGTTCGATGGCATGTAAGCCAGGTTTTCCCCTTTCCCACCCATCCTTTCCCCAAAATGTGGTGGTTCCGATAGCGGACTACTACATTATCCTCCCTTTCCATCTGTATCCTCTAGGTTGGCAACGCATCTAGTACATCTCTTGTGTTGTAGATGTTCACGGGCGAAGGTGACCACTTACCATCAGGCGGTCCTTCTGCTCGTTTGCCATCCGGTATCCATAAAAAAAAAAAAAATACATATTAAATACACATATCTTTTTTTCAACTTTATTCTTTTCAGAGAGAACAAATAAAAATAAAAATGCTCTTTATTGCACACAAATATTACAAGCTTATAGAGAACATATGTACAATGAGGATACCTTATAACTTAAAGCGATCTCTTATAAGTAATTTTTATATGTTGGAGTGAACCTAGTCCATACTCTCTCCTTTCTCCTGTTTCTGCTCGAATTTAGCTGTATGGAACTTAACGCCGTGCTTTGTCTTACCAGAACG
>JAKGSA010002200.1:0-22619 GCA_033558755.1 Philaethria dido
TGTCTTGTCACCAAACCCAGGAAATGAAAATACTAAGCTTTTACATGTCCTACAGTCGCATGCTCACGTCTCTGCGTCACGACAGGCGTACAATATATTCATAGCGTGAATATTATTTCCTCACCAAGACGGCCTAGATAACGAGATAGGACTTTTAATTGTATTCATTTCAGCTGCTTTTCTAACTGAATAGTTGATAATTTTCAGTATTTTTATTTTAGGGGGTTATATTGCGGGTCGCGGAATCCCACGTCATAATTCGTCTAACTACATCCAATAATATCTATATAAATTAACATGCATAAGTTTTTAATATATATTCCCTGCTTAAGAATCGAACCCATAATCATCTTGAACATCCAGATCTTTCTCAACTAAGCTTATCAATAAATTAATTTCGTAATTCTTACAATGTTGTAAGTGATAAAGGTATCTTTAGTTCAAAGGTTACTTCAAGTTCGATATGTGTTGATTATTTATATTTATTGCTTATAATTATAATATATTTATTATCACTCGATTACGATGTATACAAATGAAATCATAAAAAGAACTAAATTATTAGATATTTATCGTTATGGCTTTAGCCACTACACAAACAAAAAAATATGTACGCCACTACATTAATAACAAAAATATGGTATAAATTGTCACTATGGTATAAAAGTCCATCCATCCTCACAATTTTCGCTTTTTTAATATATATTTTTTAGTTTCACGCTGTATCTCATCCGTACAGAATAGTCAGAGGGAAGCAAACCCAGGAAATGAATAATTCCATTTCTTGGAGTGGGAATCGAACCTACAAACTGTCGCGTTTACAGTCGCACGCTTGTGCCTCTGCGCCACGACAGGCGCTTATCCTAAATATATCCTTTATATCTAAAAATAAAGCGTGAAGCTAAAAAAATATATAGTTCCAGAAGAGAGAGAGAGAGATAGAAGAGCAAATTAACAATTTAGTTTCTAACTAATAATAGATTTATACTGTTTAATTGTTATAATTGAAAAGCCCATCGTAACAGCGAACTCCGTTGAGAGTTTATTCACGTTAGCTTTGGAATAGTTCCCTTGAGGTGTTTACTCAGATAATATTATTAAGGGAGGTTTCCAAACTCAAATACACTTTACCTGGCCGTATGTTACTACTTTTAGATTATGTTTATATTATATTAAAAGCTGTTAAATATTTGCGATGTAAATGCGACAGGTTGTGGTTTCGATTCCCACTCCAGGAAATGTTAGTATTTTCATTCCCTGGGTTTGGTAACAAGGCAAAGCGCGGCGAAATCCGCCACTCAGCACGCAATGCCTCCATTCGGCGTAAAGTGGGGAACGGAATTGTTGTAAGAGAACGGAGTGTCTTAACACTAGGTTCTCAGGTTCCCTCTGCCTACCCCGCTATATGCGGGAAACAGCGGAAGATAAAAAAATATATATTTATGTGATTTAATGTAAAGGAAATGTTTTCAAAAAGTTATATGGGATTGTGCAATGTGGCGTATAAAATAATTTTTTTTCTTTCTAAAAACTGGAATCTAGTGTCAAGACACTATTTTTTTCGTTTTACACGCGAATGTGTGATATTGCGTGGTCAGTGGTGATACTCAATGCCGTGCTCTATTTTATCAGAGCCAGAAAATGAAAACAATATAAATATATTCAAGTAAAGATCGAACCTACGACAGTCAGATGCTGTGCTACCGCGTCACGATAGTTTTTTTAATAAAATATTTTATTTTGACACGAGTTTATTTAATAAAATAATTTATTTTGATTAGTCATGTATATTTATGAATTGTTATATGAAAATACACGATATGAGTAGTCGTCCTCCGTCTGCCTCGCGACCACTATCATGTCAAAGACGAACCGCCAAATATCTTATGATGTGTTCCGGTTCGATGGCATGTAAGCCAGGTTTTTCCCATTCCCACCCATCCTTTCCCCAAAATGTGGTGGTTCCGAGAACGGAATACTACATTGTCCTCCTCTTCCATTTGTATCCTCTAGGTTGGCAACGCATCTACAACATCTCTGGTGTTGTAGATGTTCATGGGCGAAGGTATCCACTTACCATCAGGTGGTCCTTCTGCTCGTTTGCCATCCGTTATCCATAAAAAAAAAAAAAAATTTGAAAATACTACTGTGAAGTGTCCGAAATGTCACGTTTTCTAAAATTAAATTTATAAAAAACCAAAATATACCAACGTTATTCAGTCACAACAATTCCATTTAAAAAATATAATAAAGGCAAAAGCAAAATATTTTAATTCAAGTATATTATGTTACTTTATGAAAAAAAAAAAAGATAATATTCATTTCTACAATCTATATTTCAATTATTTCAAAATATAAAACTATATTTAGTATATTAACTATATTCAAATAATTATTAAGTACTCGTAAATATACTTACGAAATCAAACATTTTACAAGAAAAGCCATTTTCACTGTTATCAAAAAGAAAGTGTTCCATAAAAAGCAAGCCATCAAATCCAATATTCTAAAGCGTTGACACCATATTGAGAATTCAAAAGAGCATAAAAGGGTTCTCGAATAAATCTCATTTACAGCTGCACTCCAAACTCTATTATCCTGTCGAAGCGACGGCTATGGTAGAAATATAAGGAAAAAATGGTAGAAATTTACATGGAAAATGGTAGAATTCGATAATTTTCTACTATTGCGTTCGATTTATGAATTATGGAGTGTTTGTTTTATCTGTTTATTTAAAAAAAATTACAGAATGAAGTAGTTAGACGAAAATAATTTAACTTGTAAGGAGAATTTGAATTGTATCAGTGTTAAAAATACTAACTTAATTTTATTTATTCACCTTGGCCAAATGATCATTTTTAATTTCCTTATTTTGATTACTTTCTTAGTCAATTTTAATTTATTTTTTTAAACTTCACGCATATAGCAGGGTAGGCGGAGAGAAACAGAGAACCTAGTGTTAAAACACTCCATTCTCTTTCAATATTTCCGTTCCCCACTTTTCGCCAAATTAAGGCATTGCGTGTTGAGTGGCGGAACTCAACGCCGCGCTTTGCCTTGTTATGAAACCCAAGAAATGAAAATACTAAATTTTACGTTTCCTGGAGTAGGAATCGAACCCACAACCTGTCGCGTTTACAGTCGCACGCCTGTGCCTCTGCGCCACAACAGGCGTTATTTAGTAGCGTTGTCTTTCATTTTCTCTTCCTAAGGACACATAAAGCCTATGAAGGCAGAACCAATGTTATCCTTTGTCTAATCAGACGAGGAACATAAAATATTTTAGATATATACATACCCCGTAAGATTGCTAGAAAGAAATCGCTACTTTAGCGATAAAACCAGGTATTGTACAATAACCGTTTATAACTACATGTATATGAATATATCTATGGTACATATACCAAAATAGTATTTATTACAATTTATGTCTCTCTGTTTGTTCCGGCTAATCTCTGAAATGACGGGACTTTTACTGGCAGGTAGCTGATGTAATAAGGACTAACTTAGAAAAAATTTTCTAATGTCATATCTCTAACACAGCATAATTTTTTCATTAAATTTAATTTCAATGAAGTCGCGGGCACGTCTAGTATATCATATAAAAGAAGGGAACTTTACGCATTATCAACGTCAAGTCAAAACTGAACCTAGTGTTAAGACACTCCGTTGGTTATAAATACCGTTACCGTTACCGTCGTAGTGTCAAGACACTGCGTTCGTTATAAATACCGTTACCGTTACCGTCATAGTATCCAGACTCTCGGTTCGATATAAATTACTATTTATATCAAACCGAGGGTTTCGTAGATTGAATCAAAAGAGGCCTTACGGATATCTTGCGAGTAAATTAACAGGAAATTATCTGATAACGGTGAAAGCTCCAAAGTTCGCGATAAATCTCTTAATGACCGAAAGCGAAGATTTACTTTCTCAATGGAGTGTCATTTTTGTTAATCTACTTAGCTATGTGGTTATAATTGATAAGATGAATATATATATATTTTATTTAGGGAGTGGGTTCGTTTCTTGCGTTTTATTCAGTTTACAAATTACTTGAAGAATTACGTAATGTTTTTGTTTCTTGTTTTTGACTGTTTTCGTAATAAAATGTTAATAAAATGTAGCTTGAACAGAATAATTTATAGCTAGGCTTTAATACTAGCTTTTGCTTCTCATTTTTTCTGAGTAGAATTAAGAATCAGGTAAAAGACATGGAAAATGTGTTTTTTACATATTCAAATTCAAAATAGTGTTTCTTTACCGAGCCATGGCAACAATAAAAACAATTAACATAGATCTCATTTAAATAAAAAAAACAGGAGAGCCATATATTGAAAACACAATACTGGTCACAGTTTTAAATTATAATGCCAGGGAGGAATATGCCGTTGGAGTTTTAAGCCATTTCTTTTGGTGAGTGCCTCGTTCCGTTCCGTCGCATCACTGTCATGTCGTTATTAACGCCAAAGATCTGGTGATGTGTCTAAGTTCTGATGGTACAAGTTGTGTGGTTTTCCTGATCCGATCTTACCCTTCCCCAAAAATGGAAATCGATGAAGTGATCAGGCCATGACAATATTCCTCCTCTCCTAACACCTCTGAAGCAGAACGCATTCGCCAACGCCTCCCGGTGCTGTAGATGCCTCAAGCAAAGGGCAATTGATTTTACCATCAGGTATCCTTCCTGCCTCCTGTTTCACAATGCTGATTATCCATAGTAATCTTTAGTAAACAGAGGAAACTCATGCTTTTTCTGCCTAGTAAAAGGGAAGCTCAGGTAGAGTACTTTATGTTGGCACCTGCCTCATTCGGAGTTTTCATCCGAAATCCAAAAATGTTGGTTGAGGTTCCAAAGTTAAGTGGCTTCACTTCAGCTTTTATAGAAAAATGGAAAATTATCAAAACATACAACAATTATCAACATGTATATAATATTTGATTTGAGTTAATTTAAGAACCACAAAATCACTATATTTCAGACATTACTAAATTCATCATGAATTCTTTTACTATGTAAACTTTTAAAATAACCTGAGAACCTAGTGTTAAGACACACCTGTTTTCCTATTTTCCGCCGAATTGAGGCATTGAAAAGTGGCGAACTCAACGCCGCGCTTTGCTTTTGTTACCAGGAAATGAAAAATACGAAATCCTTTTCATTTCCTGGAGAGGGATCGAGGTCCCACAACCCGTCGCGTTTGCAGTCGCATCGCTTGTGCCTCTGCCTCTCGACAGGCTCTCTCACTGACTAAATTATAACTTTCGTGTTCAGAAAATCAATGTTGACTGAACATCATAGGCTCATGACGTCATTACTACAACAAATACATATTACTACATGAAATGTTTTTGAGTACGTTTCTTGGAACGGGTGGAAACTTGGATAAGCTTTACAAATGATTTTCTTTGAGGAACTTGATTATTTGATGGGTCGGAAGATCCTGAAAATAAGGAAGTTCAGAATGAAGTGATGTAACACTACGTTTTGTTGCCAATTCAACAAAATATAGAATATGGTATGGTGATGCATAACTATATGGTTTTGGATTGGGTTGTAATGGTATTTGTATTAGCTCATAGTATGATATTTGCCAGACTTTAAAAAAAGGTTAACGCCTGTCGTGGCTCTGAGGCACAAACGTGCGACTGTAACGCGACAGGTTGTGGGTTCGATTCCCACCCAGGAAAATGGAACTTTTCATTTCTGGGAGAGGCGGAACTCCTCAAAGCGCGGCGTTGGAGTTCCGCCTCTCAGCACGTAATAATCTCAATTCGGTGGAAAGTGGGGAACGGAGTGTCTTAACACTAGGGTTCCCTCTTTCCTACCCTGCTATATGCGGGATACAGCGTGAAGCTACATAGTGTATGTGTATAAAAAGGTTTTGAATCTCGACTGTTTTTTGTGTGTTACCGCATAATCCTTATAGTACTGGTGAATCAAGTTTGTTGTTATCTGTTTTTTATTATATATAAAGTGGCTTCTTTTGATGTAGTTCTATTAAATTTATTAAGATCTGACGTGTAGTTTTTGAGTTATTCGTAATACATACATTTAAAATTTCTGTGGTTTATTAGAAGTCGGTTTTGCTTTTTTTTATTAAAATAAACTAGAAAAATAGACACTGCAGTATAAAAACATTGACTTAAGTGATTTTCATTGACATATGATATTACCTTTTAAACTGTAATACTAGTATTACTAAGTAATATGAATAAGTAATAAAGTCTCATCGTCAATCAATTCTGCTTATTATTATTTATAATTTTATCAAATTTAAATCACGTATCTATCTCAACTTAGTACAAAGTATTATAAAAATTGATATTCTTGAAACGATTACCAAAGATCAGTTATTATCACAACGGAGACAGCATCCATTCATTTTGTTTGTCTCCTGCGTAATCTTAAACGAATCTCTCATCACAGTTATTTTTATAAGAACGGTTAGTGATATTTTGAAAAGTAAGTTTGTAATAGCTTATTGAAATAATGTTATTTTATTTTCATAAATTTAAATAATCAAGCCATATTTCTATTAAATGAAAAATATTCAAAAAAGATTATTAAGTACAATATAACCATAAGTATATATGTAGTTATATAGTTGAAGCCTTTTTAATTTAAGCGAATATTCAGTGGAGGTTTCTTTATGATACTCACCGAAGGCTGCATGCTGGCGGTCGGCCAGCTGTTCTCAACCTTAGGTCGGTATTTATACGCCCCGGTATCGATTTTGCCCGGAACAGTTACGTAATACACACGACACGGGCGAGTTTGGCGCCTCTGACGCTACCGGCTTTCATAAAGCCTTGCACATCTCGATTATAATATTTGATATATCTATATAAAATTATAATATACAATTCTAACGAAAAAATGCTCCCTCTAAGGATATCTATTTTAAATGGAAGGGGCAGAAATTGATCTGAGGATTTTTGTACACAATTGACGGGAATCACTGGGAATCGAATACCCAAAACACGTCCGTGCTCAGTGGCGCCACCGAGCCGACTGGCCGAGGAAAACTGACGACTGCGCGGCTTTTCAAGCACACATTCAAATAACAAAATATTGCCATTTAAAAATCGACTCTTTTGATATATAAATAAAATTGAAATTAAGTTACTAATGAATGTCATCATATTTAAACTTTACGCATAATCTAAATTAAGCTCTATTTGTAGGTCATAAGGTTTATATTTTATTGTATTTTTTAACGGAAAATGTGATGCGTTACCATTGTCCCAGAATTGACAGGGACAGACATGTTGGCGTCAGCACACTTTGTCCACGATTAATTGCATCACGGGTATTGCTTTGTTTTATGGTAATATCGTGTAATGATTTCAATTTTCATATTTCATATATTTAAAGTTTATTATTTATTGAATATATTTCTCATACATTCAAATTTTTTGTCAGTTTTAAAGATGTTACGGGCTACTGACGGAACTCAATGCAGCTTGTCTTACTAAATAATAATAATTTACCTGAGAGTGGGAAACAGAAATGTTAAAAGAGAATGGAGTGTCTTAACACTAGGTTCTCTGGTTCCCTCGGCCTTCCCTGTTATGTGCGGGATACAGCTTGCAGCTAAAATTAAAACTATAGCGTAAATAAAGGGCTATATAAAAAAATCAAGCAAGCTAAAGTTATTCAAGTTAAACATATGACATAAAAATAACATAAAAACAGAATTTACAAATAAAACTGAAACTTTGGAAATGGTTGTCTTAAAAAATATGCATTTTCGATATATTAACTTATTCACACTCGGTACTTATATATTATAATATATATATTATAATATATATATTAAGATATATTATATTAAGATATATTATATTAAGATATATTAAGATATATATTAAGAACTTATTCCTCTTATTATAACCATCCAGGAAATGTAGTATTTTCATTTCCTGGGTCTGGTAACAAGACAAAGCGCGGCGTTGAGTTCCGCCACTCAGCACGCTATGCCTCGATTGATTGATTGATGATGGGGAACGGAGTGTCTTAACACTAGGTTCTCAGATTCCCTGTCCCTATCCTGCTATATGCGGGATACAGCGTGAAGCTAAAAAGAAACATAATATATAACAGAGTGTTGCTTAAATATTTACGTTACAGCAAAGCAAAGGGTTTTAGGTAAAAGGGTTATGATTTAACTGTTTATTTATGGATAACTCAAATACTGAAATTACTAGACAGAATTTAATATATGACGTAATTTTGCGTCTTCAGTATAATTATTATGATTTAGTAATTTTTTTTGACAAAAAGACAAAGCAAACGAGCGTAGCATTATTGTATGCTGTGTATAAATACAAAATATTATTATTATTATTATAAATGCGGAAGTTTGTGAGGATGGTTGTTTGTTACACTTTAACAATAACTGCTGAACAGGTTTAGATGAAACTCTACATTACTATAGCTTATGTATCAGAATACCACAGGCTATATTTTATAAGGATATGTAATTCATCCATAGTATAACGAAAATTGTTTAACATATATTAATATTTATATAGATGTAATTACGTAATATAAACTAATTCCAGCTTCACGCTTTATCTTGCATAGTAGGATAATCGAAAAGACCCTAGTGTCAAGACTTTCCGTTCAAGAATTTGAAATAAGGCGTGTTAAGTGGCGGAACTCAACGCTGCGCATTGTTGAGACAAAGCGAAAAAATGAAAATAATTTAACTATAAATTATTCCCCTGAATGGGAACGGAACCCACGACCAAGTCGTATTTACGGTTAAAAACTATCTTACTGCACCAATAATCCTGGTTCAATATTTAGTTATAATTTTACCGCATTTTTAAAATAAAATGAAAGAAAATCCTAAACATTTTTTTAAAAGAAAAGCAAAATTTCAATTCATGTATTCTACAAGCCATTGGCTCTACAAACGTCTACGCAATTGAATTGCTACGAGTACACTCTCATCTCGTAGCTCGTAGCCCGTAGCGCGATGCTACGCACGTAGCTACGTTGATTTCTATACTTAGTTGTGTGCATATAAATTAGTAATGATTTGTCTTTATTGTTTTTCATTATTTGTATAAAATTAACAGTTAGTGATGATGTTGTGATTGAATTAAGATGGTCGTCGGTTCAAGTCTCACTTCATAGAGAATAGATATTAACAAAATAATATTTTTTCGTATTCAGCCTTGGGTTTCTTCTGTCTGCAGTGTCTCTAAAATGAGTTAAAAATGGAGAATGAAATTTATAGTTGGTATATATTCAGTTATCGTCAATTTATAAAATTTTCGGCCTTTCAGACTAATAATTTTTATTCTGCCTTAAATTCAAAATGCTCCGATGAATAAATATATATTTTTTTTAACTTCACGCATATAACGGGGTAGGCAGAGGGAACCTGAGAACCTAGTGTTAAGACACTCCGTTCTCTTTCAATAAATCCGTTCCACACTTTCCGCCAGATAGAGGCATTGCGTGTTGAGTGGCGAAACTCAACGCCGCGCTTTGCCTTGTTACCAAAACCAGAAAATGGAAATACTACATTTCCTGGAGTGGGAATGTTATATACAATTCATTTTATTATAAAAAATATGATTCCACTTTGCCTTATTAATTTTGCCTAGAAGTTTTAATATATTTATTACTGTAATTTATTTTACAGAATATATTCGTATATTTTTTATCTCATACTAATTCATCTCATTGCAATGCTCTTTAACAGTATCTAAGCCGTGGCAAGACGCCAACGACGTGACCTTTTAACCTTTGACACAAAATAAATGCGAACAAGGAACGCCCAGATATATTTTAAAGATTTCAAGTTAGTGATAAATTAATTTGATTATTAATGTGAAGAAAGGTAGAAAAGGAAGGTTGTAAATTATTAATTTTAACTACATTTTAAAAGTAACAACAATTTCGTATAAGAATCTGTTTTTAAAGGAATATTTTCCCCAAAACCATACTTTGAAAACAAAAAAAAGACCAAAAACATATATTACCACTATAGCGGATACGCTGTTATTCATTTTAATGTAACTGTATATTACATATATTACTTCTTTGTTTGTTGTATATTTGTTTATTTGATATCTATCTTTTAAGTGAAATCGATTTTCATGTGAATATTCGAATATATGATTTATTGGGATACTGGTAATTTCAAATTGAATATTTGCTTAATCTTATTAGAGTAAAAACTTATAATTCTAAAATAATAAGATATTTTACCGCCATCTATTGAGCATTTTTTAAAGTTGCAAAAAAAATGTAACAATTTTAACATCTAATTTCAGCGATAGATGGCGAGACATACGTAACCAAATAAAAATATTACTGGAATGGTAACAGAGTACAAAATTGAGTATTACAATATAGGGATCTTCGTAGCGCAGTGAGATATTCTGAAAAAAGCGCGGCGTTGAATTCCACCAGTTTCTAGAAAGAACACAGTGCCTAGAAACTACGTTCCCTCCATCTATTCTGGATTATATAAAAATATACCAGTTTATGAAATGAAATATTAGTACTGTTATACTTAATAAAAAAATAATTAAATAATACTCAAATAATTAAAGTGACCACCGTGGCGTAATGGGATGACGTTTGTAAATGTGTCGTTTATGAGTTCGATTTCTCTCAGGGGAATTTTATATACTTTTTTCTTTTCCCTGCTCTAGTAAGTCAAAACGCAGAGGTAAGTTCCGCCAACATGGAATTTTGAATTAGGGGGAAAAGCGCAGTGTCTTGGCACTACATTGTTTCTGCCTACCCTCTTAGGCGGGACGAAATGTAAAGCTAAAATAATGATGATTCAATTGTGATAAACTAAAACAATATGTGAAAGTTACATAACATTTTCTTATCCTTACTCAAGTGTTATTACAAAATTTGTCCGATGAAGTTCCCGTTCAAAAAGTAAGTTTTGAATAATCTATTAATTTTACTCTGTCGTTTTAGACTTTTGCCCTTTAAAGCTATAATTGGGTTGGTGAGTTTTGGGAATGTATGCGACATTCTCAAAACTTTCAATATGAACAAAAAAATTATATCTTTACTGATAAAAACAACTGATAAAAAAGGTAAAAACAAAAAAAAGGTAAAAACGTCCGAGGGAATTTCGGGAAGTCTCTTCTTAATTCTTCTCTATATTCTTTAAGGAACTAAACGTCAATTAATAGACAATTTGTAAAAAAAAGTTTAACAGAATATAATATAATAATAAACACCTAATATATAATACACGCCTCTCATGGCCTAGAGGCACAAGCGTGCTACTGTAAACGCGACAGGTTATGGGTTCGATTCCTACTCCAGGAAATGAAGTATTTTCATTTCCTGGGTTTGGTATAGCAGGGTAGGAAGAGGGAACCAGAGAACCTAGTGTCTTAACACTCGATTCTTTTTCAACAATTCCGTTCCCCACTTTCCGCCGAATTGAGGCATTCCATGTTGAGTGGCGGAACTCAACGCCACGCTTTGCCTTGTTACCAAACTCAAGAAAATGAAAATACTAAATTTTACATTTCCTGGAGTGGGAATAGAACCCACAACCTGTCGCGTTTACAGTCGCACGCTTGTGCCTCTGCGCCACTACAGGCGTCATTAAAATTAATTTCAAAATTTGAAAAATGAAATGAAATTACAAAAAAAAAGTAACATTTATTTCCCATGATAACATTTTATAACTAACAATGTGTTATATGTACTGAGTTTAATAAATGGGGAGTTTCTGGGTGCGAAATGCACATAAGTGTATGGGTGTGCCGTAACAGATGCGGTTTGTACGATTATTTTTATTATTTTATTGCGTTTCTACTATTAGGGTGTCTTTTCATTTTACAAATGGCTACGATGTTGATATAATTAGAGTTTATTTTATTTATAGTAATTTATTATTTTGGTTTTATATGTTTTGTCTAAGGAAGAGTAATTTCCTCATATTTTATTTTTTGTTACATATTCACGTTATACGAGACTACAAGCTTTGACTATTTGGAGAAAGCCTAGAGTCATGATACTTCGTTTTCATGTTAAGTGAATTAAAAAAGTGTTATAAATATATATATAATAATTTTTAAACATGACCGTTCTTCCGAGTGGAAACGAACCCATCACCAATCACGTTCCCGGTCTACCGCTGTCCCACTGCGCCACGACGGATAATAAAATTAGTTTTTTTTTATGTTTGTATTGAAGAATTGTTGGAAGAACAGTAACTTTTGCAAGATAATTGAAAGTTACATTTGCAATTGTATTTTATTTATTATTACTCTCTTGTTACATACTTTTAATAAAAAAAATAGTTTATATTATTATTACAATTTTCTTATCAAAAATCTTAATATATAATAATAATAATAATAATATAAGCCTTTATTTCAGAGAAATAATTAAATCATAATGATACATAGTTATTAATCTAAATCTTAAATGACATCGACAACTTCCTCTGTATGCCCTGTTTTGGCAAAGGCCTCCTCCAGATCCTTCCATTCTAATCTATTATTAGCTTTCCTTGTCCATAAATTGCCAGCTATGTTCTTGATCTCATCCTCCCAACGTCTATATTGTTATTATTAATATATAAGTAAATTCATAAAACTGTGACATGAATACGCAAATCTCATAAAAAAGATCTTCACACCTGTCTTAAACAAAACAATAACCTGTACTAAGTGATCGACTTACAAACAAAAACCCGTAAACATTGTACTCTTCAAGTGTCAAACACTTGAAGACATAATACTTCTAAATCCTAACCCAATTTTGAGAGATACAGATAAAAAAAACAATTCCATTGTCAAAATTACAAAGTTATAGCCAAAAGTAATAAAACCCTTATCATTTAATCATAAAGTTGAATTTTCAATAATTTAATGGTAAATATAAATTGGCATAACTTTTGAAAACCGTTGACTTATGTCAATGGCAGTCTTATTGTTGTTATCCACAATAGCTAATGCACTCATGAGCTTTTCAACAGACCTATCTATACTAAGTACTCTATACTCCACTTATTCTCATAAAATTATTACTATACCTTATTAAAATAGAAATAAAGGCTGTTTTAGTTTAATTTTTAGTTTAGCAAAAGTAAATTTTGTTGGTTGGTTAAAAGTAATTGAATATTTGACTTCGGTAATCGTGTGACGGGGCGATGCGGTGTGTCGAATCGAACATTAGTTGTCTAGTCAAAAATTATTTGTAATTATAATTCTCTTTCATTATGTTCTATAGAAAAGAATATTGATATTTTTATAAACTATATATAAATACGTGAAGCAAAAACTATGTACCCCTTTTAACGAAAATTAGGCGAACGGGGGAGCATGAAAGTTGGTACACTTATAGTTTTTATAGAGAAGGAGTGCAGAATGCTAATTTAAAAAAAAATATCCATAAAAAGTGTACTAAATTAATAAAATAAATGTTACACACACTACCATGGTTTGACATTTACATTTATATAAAGTGACATAGATACATACATTGCTAAAGACAACGCGTTGTTAACGCGTCACCGGGGATACTAGTATAGTATACATTTGGCTAAATGATTTAGCATAGTACTTGCTTTTTAATATTGAATTAAAATTATTATTTTGTGATAGTTTTTCTGGGTATGTCAATAGATGGAATCCTTAATTCGTGTCTTGAAGTGCTTGTACATACATAGAAATAAATTCAGATACTAACCTAAGAATAATTTAGTGTAGCACTAACAAGAACTACACGATTCATTTGCATTTATTAATGTTTATTTCAAAGTTACGCAAGTGCCATTCGTTTGCGTGTCCTGATCTGATGACAATACTCATTCGCATGAACCTTATGTTCCTTATCAGGTTGACAAAGATGACTACATAACTATTTTAAGCTTGTTCAGCAGTAAAGCTACAAAAATGTATACTTAGGCTAACTTGGACGGAAGTTTTGGCACGTATACGAGATTTTTTTAATATTCACGTATAGGCTGAATAAATTATAGTAATAATATATAGCTTGTACCTACACCAGAATAAAACATAGGCTACAATTTAAAAAAAAGTATAATTCAGTCATATTATAACGATAAGTAGACACTGAGTACTAGATAGTACTCAGTAGACATGTTAGATTTTTCTGGTACTACATGAGACAACGCTCAAACTACAGGACGCAGAAAATTGAAATTTGGCATGGAAGTACTGTACTCCGTGGAAAGTATAGAGCACACCAAGAGAACTCCACGCGATGTCTCGCATATAGCAGGGTAGACAGAGGGAGCCTAAGAAGCGACGTGTTAAGACACTCCAAGATGATTTCCGGAAAATCCTATGGGACCGGGGAAAAACGGTATTTTGCGTTTTCAAATGAAACTACGCAAGTAGCAAGTAGCGGGTGACAAATAGTTTAATATGTTTATAACCGCAGAGCAAAATTTTTCTACTATATATTATTGGCCGTGTCAAAATTTCCGAGCAGATGCGCGAACACCATTGTCATGTGGCCACATGTGACAACCGGCGACGTTTATATAAATTATTATATTATAGCTATAACCATAGATATGTAATAAAATCAAAAGAAGCCATCTTTTTGTATACCATAAGAGGGGATTTTTAGCTTTGCTTAGGAAGGAAACAATTTTGGCAATATTTCTTTTTTAATATTTTATATTATAAGACATAAAAGCAGAAGGCAGAAAAAATTTTACGATGGGGTGGTTGGTACCTAATTAAGTTGAATTATTGGCACTTGTAGCATTGCGTATTCTTTTTATTTCAATAGTTGTTTTTAAACAGAAAATGATAAGCTGTACCTATCAATATAATAGTATCTTTTAAATTTCACTGTGTATTCCGCACATAGCGGGTAGAGTCTCCTCGGCAGAGGAATTGCCTGAGAACCTAATGTTAAGACACTCCGTTTTTATATAAGATTTCCTTTCCTCATTTTCCTGTGAATTATGATATATTAAGTGGCAGAGAGCCAACGCAGCGCTTTGCTTTGTTTGAGCGAGGAAATAGAAAATACTAAATATCATGTAAAAAAAGGTATAGTTCATACAAATAAATTAAAGTTTTGTTTATTTATTTATTTTTAACTTCACGCTGTAACCCGCATATAGCAGGAGTAGGCATAAGGAACCAGATAACCTAGTGTTAAGACCTCCATTCTCTTTCAATAATTCCATTTGCCCCACTTTCTGCCAGATTGAGGCATTGCGTGTTGACTGGCGGAACTCAACACTGCGCTTTTTGCCTTGTTACCAAGCCCAAGAGTGAAAATACTAAATTTACATTTGCTGGAGTGGGAATCAGACATATAACCTGTCGCGTTTACAGTCCGCACGCTTGTGCCTCTGCGCCACGACAGGCGTTAAAGTTAAATTTTATTATGTAGGTATATCGAGCAACGAACTGGCAATTGTTGTCTCTTACAAAATATTTGATATGTTTCTCGTATAAAAACCGCATCAAATCTAGTCACGTCCGGGACTATGGTATCGATCTCTACGGTACATGCCATAAAGAATAACAAATGGTATTTTACAATGGTGTGTATCGGCGCGGAAATGTGCTGACCGCCGCGTTACCGCACACGTGTTTAGGGACAGCTAGATTTATAGCTTACATTTATATTTAAAACTTATATATAGTTATAATATACCAGTAACCAATTCGGCTGAAAGTGGTGGACGGAGTGTCTTGGCACTAGGTTCTCTGGTTCCTTTGCCAACCCTGCTATATGCGAGATAACTGAAAAAAAAATATGTATAGTTATAATAATATTATTATAGTATCTCATTATGCCCAAACGGTGAGCTATGGATGTGAGTTAGAAATGATAAAGTTTTTATTTTTTAATACGCTGTATCCCGCACATATAGCGGGGGCCAGGCAGGAACCTGAGGAACCTAGTGTTTAGACACTCCATTCTCTTTCATCAATTCAAGTACCCACTTTCCGCCAGGTGAAACACGCAATGGCGTGTTGAGTGGTGGAACTCAACGCCGCGCTTTGCCTTAACATTGGCTAATTGTTTTTATTAACTATAAAGGTTAACACATTAAGAATATTTATTTATGAGTTCAATTTCTAAAACTTGTGATTATCATTCAAAAATATTAAATTTTACATATATCTACTTAGTGCTCTTTTAAATTTAAAAATATTTGATATACTGTTTTATTCAATTTATTCTCTGCCTTGCTTCAAAGGGTTAAGAGCGATCCATCTCAATATATCGCGAAAAACTTTAAACTTATTAGAGCGCTGTTGTTGCCACCAAAATATACGATGAGCTGATCGGAAGCTGTATGTTTGTAGGTTTATTTTGTAATATAAGATTTTTCGGCATAATATATTAATATTTCTAATAAATACATACTTTCATTTTATAAGCTAAACATAATTGGGCCTTTAAATAATAATCTATATATTGACGTGAAGCAAAAATTTGGACCCCTTATTACGAAAATTACGCGGACGGAGGGGCATGAAACTTGGTACACTTATAGTTTATATAGCGAAGCAGTGCAGAATGATAGTATGTTTTTAAAATAATACATAAAAAATATATAAAATTAATAAAATAAATATTACCACACACTACCATGGTTTTTTTAATATCCATGTTTATATATAGTGACGTATACATACGTTGTTAAGACGCGTTATTAACGCGTCAGCAGGTACTAATAACGATATTTTCAATATAAATCAATAAATTGCTTCCGTAGACGCTTATCTCTTTATGAATTTCTCGCATTCTTGATTAGCTTTCTGCCAGTTTTTAAAATAATTGTGTACAAGGTGGCGTAACTTAACTAAGCTATTTTCCTTCGGCTGCAGGAGATGGCGCAGTATCGCTCATAACTTCGTTTGCGTAGGCGTTATGTTTTCAATCATACAATTTTCGTTTATCACACATTGTCAATAAATCCAACGATCTAAAATTCAAGGCTCTATCAGTATGTCGTAGTTTGCACAGTACAATGTAAAATTACCTTTACCCCGTGCTTCTGGGAATTTTGAGTCTTTTTTCCTATAGTGCTCCTTTATACTTCCTAGGAAACCTTCACACTAAATTGGCAGTGCATTGTCTCTCAATTATTTAGTAAGTAACATAAAAGTTTTATAAAAAAATTGATTTACAAATATTCCCCTTAGTTAAAACCAAAACGCAAAACTATCACGTGTCGTCAAGTATTTCTCAACTACGTCAACAAACAAATATTTAAAACGTGAAATTATAAAATTCGCTCCTATGTCACTCAAACATTTCAAATAGATACATATGACAAGTACCTTCATATAACCCTTATCCACAATTCACGCTTGATTTTTCCGCAATGAGATGACATCTGTAAAGGTGCGAATGTTACACAAACAAACACACAAAGATACCGCGCCCCGCCCCCACGGTACTTGAATGGAAAAGGTAAGTGAAGTATCTTGATACTTGCTAAAAGATCGATATTTTTAAAACATATATTTTAATAGAGAAGCTATTTATCTTAGCTTATATTAGCTCTTATATTAGCTCTTATAATATAGCTTCACACTGTATCACGCATATAGCAGGGTAGGCAGAGGAAACCTAGTGTTAAGACACTCCGTTCTCCACTTACCACCGAATTGAGGCATTGCGTGATGAGTGGCGGAACTCAACGCCGCGCTTTGCCTTGTTACCAATCCCAAGAAATAAAAATACTAAATTTTACATTTCCTGGAGTGGGAATCGAACCCACAACCTGTCGCGTTTACAGTCGCACGCTTGTGCCTCTGCGCCACGACAGGAAACGTGGAACATAATAACTGCTACAACTAGGAGATCTAAAGCCGGTAAAGTTGAAAAACAATAATTAGTTAATAAATAGAAAGTTTTGAATTTATCACAATTTCCTTTCTTAGCTTCAAAATATGATACCTATATAAAGTTTCAAGTGTCAAGAATATTATGTCCAATACTCAGGTATAAGACGGCACATTAAAGTAAACGCAGAATAATGTAACAAACAAGCCGAAAATGTAAAGCTACCATGTATTTAAAAGCCAGATCGATCGTCATCCGTCAATATTAACTTTGTAACAAGTTACTTGTAATGAATGGAAACACAAATTTTACGGTGTAAGGCTTGTTTGTAATATCGGTGTGTCTAGAACTATCATTAGTTAATTTTAAGCAGGTATTTCGAAAGGGACATTACTTGGTTTTCAAATTTAGTTAGGTGGAGGGAGGAACTTGAAAGTCAAGGAGGTTAACCCATTGACTGCCGGCTACAAGATATGTCGTAGTGCGTGCTGCAATTTTATATTAATTACAAATGGTCATTTCAGTTAAAAAGTATTTTTAAAAGGTGAATATATATATATTACAATATTATATCAGAAACTTAATATAATTATATTTTGTAAGCTTTCATGTATTCTTCAAAATAAAACATTAGCACCCAGGGAATGACGCTTTGAATATGTCTGGCAGTCAATGGGTTATTGAGTATTTTAGAGCGATCCCGTGAAATCTAGACTTGGGTCATAACGCCAATGCTCCTCTTTCAATGCAATGCCATAATTACCGCGTCTATACGGTAAATCCATGAAATGCTAAGGAGTTTCTTCTACTACTACTTCATACATGCTAGCTTGTATTTAAATTGCTTTAATCCGTCTTATTAAAATAGCGATAAATATGTATAAATAATTGTATTTATATTATTTTTATTTTCCAGCTGTGATGGATAAAGTGCAGCGCCGAGTTGCATATTGATGTACAAATGGAAAGTGGAAAACAACGTGTATGACCTGTAAAATAATTAAAAAGTAAGTGGGACGCAGAGCCATAAATTGAAATCCGATTTGGAAAAAATATAACAACATATGTTGATCAAGTTTTAACATTCCAAGGATACACATATGTAGTTAACTTAATAATATTACCTATATTACTTAAAGCAAGATATCGCTATTATTAATCCATCATAAACATAAAAATATATCCTATAAAGGAATGAACTACGCCGAACAAAGTGTTTCTATAAAGTCATTCACTTAACAAACGACTATAGCAAAGTAGATGACGCGTAAACCTCTATGCTTTGCAGATTCGCCGACAGCGACAGACCGACAAAGTGACAAAGGTGTAAATTAGAGCGGTCAAGTATTGATGTGGCGAATCTGTGTTGGGCCGACAATGTCGCATTGTAGGCTTAGAAGTACGAATATAATCTTTTTACGTCCTCATATTGCTATATCATATTTAGTTTTAGCTTATTGTTATTTTTTTGTGGCGTATTTGTATACGTGACAAGTTTAATATTTCAATATATTAAATTAAATTTAGTTTATTAGGAACAAATAGGGCTTATACAGTAACAAAAAATACGTTGATAACTGCTAAAGTTGGAAACTGCAGCGCAGCGTCAACGCCCACTTATTCCGAGTTTACATTTTTGCTCCAAAATAAACAAATATAGTGACAATATTACAAGAAAAAAATACCTTATATTGTATATATTGTATATTCAAAGTAGGCAGATATTATTAAAAGGTCGCCATTTTTGATATATTAGGAGTTATTGGAGGTGAGATGGTGTAAATTGTATGACGGATATTTTTGTCTAGGCAAGCCGTGAAATAATCTAAGCTTTCAATATAGGTTTTGTACTCCAACTTCATTCTTCTTGTTTGGTGGTAGGAGGTTCGTCCTCCGTCTGGCTCGCGACCACTATCATGTCAAAGACGAACCGCCAAATATCTAATGATGTGTTCCGGTTCGATGGCATGTAAGCCAGGTTTTCCCCTTTCCACCCATCCTTTCCCCAAAATGTGGTGGTTCCGAGAACGGAATACTACATTGTCCTCCTCTTCCATCTGTATCCTCTAGGTTGGCAACGCATCTACAACATCTCCGGTGTTGTAGATGTTCATGGGCGAGGTATCCACTTACCATCAGGTGGTCCTTCTGCTCGTTTGCCATCCGTTATCCATCCATAAAAAAAAAAAAAAAATTCCCTTACGTATCAATTTCATCGTTTCAGCTTAAATTCTTCTTTTAAATTTCAAATTACTTTTTTGATTTCCAAATTCAATTTTTTAAAGTTTAAAGTTCAAAAATCTAATTTTTTCGTTAATGAATGAATTTGAAAACCTTTAAGCCCCTTTTGTCGTAAGTTATGCAAATGGACAAGTGTGTCGTCAATTTCATATGAGTGGTCCTCTTATAGAGTTCAGAATGCCAATATTTTTATATGATAAATAATTAGAAATATGTTTAGTTATTAAAATGATACATACCTACTAGACATGTGTGTTTGACATACATCCCTACTAATATTATAAATGTGAATATAAGTTTGTTTTGTTACGTTTTCACGTCTAAACCACTGAACCGATTACCATGATTTTTTTTAGTATGGAAAAGGACATAGCATACATTTTATTTCTATTTAATTTTTTTATTTAACAAACATTTTTTTAATTATTTGATACCTCTAAGCAATTTCTAACCATAATATCTATTTGACATACATATATTTGACAAGTGTTAAATTCGTCATTAAATTCTTCTGCGTCCAAATGACAACTGCTATTTACTATTTATGGTAGTTTTATTAGTATAGTTTTTAGATTTAGAGCGCTACAGTTTTGTAAATTTACAATGCCAAGGAGAAGATGACCAAACTTACGTAGAAGTGAGGAAAATTTACGACGAGATACATCACTAGATAAGCTTGCTTCCGAACTACTTACTAGGGATATCAGCACTATACGCTATATAGTTTCGAATGCCATTGACCACTCCAGTAGTTTTTGATAGTTTTTGTATAAAGTTATAATATGTATATGTTGTCAAGACAACGCCTATGTCACAAAACAACGAAGTTTTATTATTATTAAATTGATTTTTTTTTTTTTTCGACTGTGTAGTATGCTGTTGGCCCTATTGGCCTCGACAGCGTCACCGGGTTTTGTGGGGGCCGAGCTTGAAGAGCTCTGACCCTGGCTTGGCCTCCTCGGGAGGAGGACCATCAACTTAGAACTGCAGTGTCACAGGGGCGCCTCCTGCGAGGCCGAACCTCGGCTTGCGAACACTGCTTGTAGTGGGGGATAATATTAAATTGAGTTTAGTTCAGTTCTTTAATTATGTACTAAATTTAATTATTAAATGAACGAAAAAATAAATGTCAAATATAACTTTCCTTATTTTTATACTGCACAAGAAAACTTTTTAAACTTATATCTTAATATTCTTTAAATTAAAAATGTGAAAGAACTTGTTGAGTTCATTTAAGTGAAATTGGGGTTATTCTTAAGTTTCTCTTTTTTTTAAAACTTCGCGCTGTATCCCGCATTTAGCAGGGTAGGCAGAGGGAACCAGAGAACGTAATATTAAAACACTCCGTTCTCTTTTAACTTCCCGCCGAATTAAGGCATTGCGTGCTGAGTGGCAAAACTCATCGCCGAGCTTTGCCTTGTTACCAGAGCGAGGAAATGAAAACACTAAGGATTTTATAATAAACATTCTATATTTACATTTCCTGGAATGAGAAACCACGAGAGTCACGCTTATGCCTTTGCGCCACGACTGATATCAATTATTTGTTAGTTAAAATTAGTTCATAAGTTAAAATAAATCCAATATACGATTATAACAAAATTATCTTGAAAATATTTCATCGTCACTTAACTCGCAGTTTTCCCTTCCATTACAAAATATAAGTAAAAATAATAATTCTAGTAACCGCTGTGAGGGGAGAAGGCTCCTCCCATTGACCCCAGTCCCCCTCGCTGCGGTGACATCACTGTTTAAATCAATTAAGTGGCGAGCTTGGCTTGTAACATTTATTTTTAAATCTTTTTTTAGCTTCACGCTTTTCCTGCATACAGTAGTATAGACAGAAAGTGCAGAAATTAGTATTAAAACATTCTGTTCACGATGTTGCGACGATTTTGGTTCATTGTGAGTTGAATGGCGATACTAAACGTTTAAGTCTTAGTAAGCCAAGTAAATGTAAATAATTTAAATATAATATTTGCTCAAGGCGTTGAGTTCCGCCACTCAGCACGCAAGGAAAATATTGAAAGAGAAAGGAGTGTCTTAATACGTCGGTCCTCAGGTTGATTCTACCTACCCTGCTATGTGCAGGATACAGCGTGAAGCGAAAAAAATTATTCAGTATAGAGATCGAACTTAAAACCGACGCGTTTACATATAAATTTTATTCTACTGCGTAACGATGGCGTCATACAGTCGTTTTAAATCTCTTCTCCTGTAATAATATACACATCTAGTAAGTTAAACTAAGCAATAATAGCTCACAGTAGCGAGAGGTGAAAATTTTGAAAACGTAAGCCGGTAATATGTTTAGGGAAGTCGGTTCATATGTTTAGGGTAGCCGGTAATTTTTGAGAAGCCGCTATAGGATGTAAAGTTATTTAGTAATTTTACTATCGAATTTTGGTGGTGTCCCGTTTTTACGTAGTTTTAGATATCAGAGTTTTTTTTGCAATTTTGAACCCAATATTTTTCTGACGACCTTTTTTTAGCTCTCACGCAACTCTTGACCCTTTTTTCATAAACTCAATTACAACTCCAGATTTTCCTGGGGACTTTTTTTAGGTCTCATACT
>JAKGSA010002201.1:0-22605 GCA_033558755.1 Philaethria dido
TTGTGTTCAAAACGATACAGCCAACATTATCATATATCAAATAAATATGAAACTAAATAATTGTAAATATTAGTTAAGTTATAATATTAATAATTAATATAACGTATATATATTATTGTATGTAATATATTTAGATTGTGTTTTACCAGTATAGTGGTGACCACTGTAACTTGGCCGGTTTATAAGTATTGTTTTGTGAAGTGCCCAGTGCCTTTTTATAGTGGTCAGGTTATGTTAGTCAATCTATTATATATTATTATTATTTTAAATATTATTATAATAGTATAAGAAAAGATGCTATTCACCGGTTGTTGTGTTTTCTTTTTTTTTTTTGTGTGTGTTCCCCCCCTTTTTTTTTGAGTCTGTGGTGGGTATGATAGATGGAGATCATAATAATACTATTAGAGACCAGTGGCGAAAGTAACAAGTTGTGGGTTCGATTCTCACTTCAAGTAATGAAAATATTGAATGCCTGTCATGGCGCAGAGGCACAAGCGTGCGACTGTAAACAAGACAGGTTGTGGGTTCGATCCCACTCCAGGAAATGTTAGTATTTTCATTTCTTGGGTTTGGTAACAAGGCAAAGCGCGGCGTTGAGTTTCGCCGCTCAACACTCAATGCCTCAATTTTTCAAGTAATGAAAATATTGAATTTTTTTAATTATTAATATTTAGGATTTTCATTTTCTCGCTCTGGTAACATGGCAAAGCGCGGTGTTGAGTTCCGTCATTCAGCACGCAATGCCTCGATTTGTAGGAATTGGTGAATGGATTTTAACAAAACGGAGTGTCTTAACTCTAGGTTCTCTGGTTCCCGCTGCCTACTCTGTTATGTACGGGATACAGCGTGAAGCTAGAAAAATAATTTAAATATTACCATTCCCATTCGAGTGGGATTCGAACCCACAACCACTCACGCTTACAGTAAAACAGTTTTCAATTGTGCCACGATGATTTCAATATGATTATGTCATAACAAAAGGGAAAATTAGAATCAAACACTTGAAAGATAATATTTAAATTGAAATAATTGTAAATTCCTATAATAATTAGTTATAATGTACCACTTAAAAGAGATTCTCTATTGTTGATAGTCAAATGGGAATCACGCCCTTAGGAAATGAAGAACATTTTTAGAAAACGTATACAAAATTTAAACGCAGCGGGAGTCGAATCTTAGACCAACCTCTTGGAAACCGTCCATACGCTCGGATCTCGCAAAGTTAGTTGAATTGAGGCATTGCGCGTTGAGTGGCGGAAGTCAACGCCGCGCTTTGCCTTGTTACTAAGCCCAGGAAATAAAAAAATCCGTTTTCTGGAGTGAGAATCGAACCCACAACCTGTTGCACAAAGAATATAACCATTCCAACGAGTGAGATAATACATTCAATACACAATTTAATTGATATATTTTTTTTAGCTTCACGCATTATCCCGCATATAGCAGGATAGGCAGAGGGAACCTGAGAACCTAGTGTTAAGACACTCCGTTCTATTAACATTTTCTTTCTCCACTTTCCGCCGAATTCCAACAAAACTTTGCCTTGTTACCAGAGTGAGGATAGGAAAATACTAAATCATTATAAATATTTAATATTTTCATTTCCTGGAGAGGGAATCGAACCCACAACCTGTCGTGTTTACAGTCGCACGCTTGTGTCTCTGCGCCACGATGTGTGGAAAATATATTTATATATAATAAACAATATTATTTACTAGGCTATTACGTTATGAATCACTCGAGTGATAATGACAGGTTTACAATTCATAATGTTAGAGGAAAACGTGGAGTGTATGGGAAAATTTTGACTCGTTATTATGACAAGTTATTACCGTTTGTACATGGATTTTTCGTCACGTGGCGAAATAAATTGCGAAGTAAATAATTAGGATTTTAACAAAAATAGAAACTGTTTTCAATGAAAGTGTATTAAAAAGTACAATTATTACGGATAACTCAAAAACATTTGTTTCAGATCTCAAATAATGCCTGTCGTGGCACAGAAGCACAAGCGTGCGACTGTAAATGCGTCATGTTGTGTTCGATTCTCACTACAGGAAATTAAAAAGCTTAATATTTTCATTTCCTGAGTTTGGTAATAAGGCAAAGCGCGGCGTAGTTTCGCCACTCAGCACGCAATGCCTCAAATCGGCGGAAGGTGGGGCAAGGACTGTCTTAACACTAGGTTTTCGGTTCCCTCTGCCTACCCTGCTATATGCGGGATACAGCGTGAAGCTAAAAAAAAACTAAATAAATTTAATTTTATGTTGTCGTCCGTAATCTGTTAGTTAAGGTTTTGCCGCGCTTATTTTTTAAGAATTGACATTTTTTTAAATGCTGGTATCTGTTGGTAAGTCCGTCACTGTAAGAAGCAAGCTATCTATCTATATAGCTATCATACAAGAAATCGTCAAAATTTGTTCAGCCATTAAAAAGTAATTCTTACACGCAAAAATACAATTTGAGGATCTATTCTTTTTGAAATCGGTCAAAAATCTTCAAAACTATCGTACACTAAATTATCTAACTTACAAGTTACCCTTTCACATGAAAACCACTTTTGGCTTAAAGCCAATCGTATCTCGGATCAATAATGCTGCATTTAACATACTATGATCGTCAATAAACATTTTTTTTAAATGAACATCTAGTTATTATGCTGAAAGAAAAATATTGAGTGTGTAGCGCGAAACTGAAGATATGGCGGTTTTAAGTTATTAATAACGCATGTCGTGGCGCAGAGGCACATGCGTGCGACTGTAAACGCGACAGGTTGTGGGTTCGATTCCCACTCCAGGAAATGGATTTTTTCATTTCCTGGGTTTGGTAACAAGGCAAAGCGCGGCGTTGAGTTTTGCCACCCAGCACGCAATGCCTCAATTCAGCGGAAAGTGGGGAACGGAATTGTTGAAAGAGAGAATGGAGTGTATTAACACCTGTGATTCTCAGGCTCCTCTGGGCTCTACCCTGCTATATGCGTGGATACAGCGTGAAGCTATAAAAATATTTTTTACACGTGTTTTCTTCTTTAGTACTCCTTATAATCAGATGCCTCATTCAGTTATTACGGCTTTCATTCTAGTTGGCAAGTTTGATATTATGTGGTTAAGTGTTTCTTATTTATAATATAGTAATAAAAGATTATTTTTAAAGAAATGGAAATATTTTAACCAGTATAATGGTGAATATTTTGGCTATATCTTAAATATATACCTTACAATATATAATAAATTTTATATATATATATATTTTTTTTTTTTTTTTATTGATAACGGACGGCAAACGAGTGTAGTATGAAGCGGGACTCACCTGATGGTAAGTAAGCCATTGCCCATAGATCTACACAACACCAGAGATAGATGCGTTGCCAACCTAGAGGATACAGATGGAAGGGGGACAATGTGGTGAGTCCTACTATCAGAACCACCTCACATTTTTGGGGGAAAAAGGATGGTAAGGAAAATCTGGCTTACATGCCATCGAACCGGAACACATCATTAGATATTTGGCGGTTCGTCTTTGACATGATAGTGGTCGCGAGCCAGTCGGAGGACGAACCTCCTACCACCTACCATCTTTGGTTATATCTTAAATAGAACACGATCGTCCCCGTTGACGCGTTAATAACGTTTTTAGTAATGTATATGACACTTTATATAAATATGGATGTCAAACTATGACGTGTGTAACATTTATTTTACTAAGATCTATTTTAATAGTGTTGAGACACTCCGTTCTCATTCAGCAATTCCGTTCCCCACTCTCCGCCTGATTGAGGCATTGTGTGTTGAGTGGCGGAACTCAACGCCGCACTTTGCCTTGTTACTATACCCAGGAAATGAAAATACTAAATATTATTAAAAAAAATCATTTCCTGGAGTGGAAATCGAACCCACAACCTCTCACGTTTACAGTCGCACGCTTGTGCCTCTGCGCCACGACAGGCGTTAGAATATAATTTTACTCTTTATTCCGCATAGTAGTTTAGTAACAGAGAACTTAGTGTTAAGACTCTCCGTTCTGCACTTTCCGCCTGAATTCTATATATTGTCGAGTGGCGGAGCTCAACGCCGCGCTTTATTTGTTTTTGGCTGGAAAAGAATATTAATTTATGTATATTCATACCAACGAGTGGGAAAATACATTCAATAATTCAATATTTCATAATAATTTGTAATACTCATACATTTAATTGTTATTAACATTCAATACACAAGTTTTAGCTTCACGCTGTATCTCGCATATAGCAGGGTAGGCAGCGGGAACCTAGTGTTAAGACACTCCGTTCCCCATTTTCCACCAAATCGAGACATTGCGTGCTGAGTGGCGGAACTCAACGCCGCGCTTTGTCTTGTTACCAAATCCAGTAAATTAAAGTACTAAAAATTTATTTTTCCTGGAGTGGGAATCGAACCAACAACCTGTGGTGTTTACAGTCATACGCTTGTGCCTCTGCGCCACGACAGGTATAATTTAAATATATAAGTAGGTATTACTAATTATTATGAAATCTTGATTCATTTAGTGTAATTTCTCACTTTGGAAATGATCATATTTTCATTTCTTTGCTCTGATTAGACGAAACGCAACATTGAGTTCCGCTACACCACGTAATGTCTGGAACTCAGCTGGAAAGTGGACAACGGAGTGTCTTAACACTAGGCTTCCTCTGACTAACCCGCTATGCGGGAACTAGAGTGAAGCTTTATACATATATACATAGCTTCACGCTGTATCCCACATATAGCAGGCTAGGCAGCTGGAACCTAGTGTTAAGACACTCCGTTCCCCACTTTCCGCCGAATTGAGACATTGCGTGCTGAGTTCTGTGAATAATCTTCTGTTAATTTAACGACAGTTACACACTAATTGACATATCTGAGTGCGGTTACGGCTTACAATACACTGTAGTAGTAATTTACAATTTTTTATGGTATTCGAGGTAATGTCTTCACAAAGTTGCGACTTCAAGGTAAAGTGTCTCGTGACGCTTACATAATACTTATTTTATACTAAAGATTCTCGTAGATATATTCTAAGACAATGTCGTGGTTTAGGAGATAGTCGGAATGACTGAATTCTACTCTATCCTCTTCTTTTTGTATTATTGCAATTTTTTTTCTTTTCTTCGGTCTCTTTTAAACTTTTTATGTAAAAAGCGACATAAAAACAGATAAGTAGGAATAAAACACAATTATAAAGAACAAAAAACCCGACTAAACCATTTTTTTTAAATTTAGGAAGCAAATACAAATAAAGTAATCTATAAAAACTAGTTATGTGTTATATTTGAAATGTGCTAATTAAGTCCTTTCATTTGACACCCCACACGGTACACATCAACGATTTTTTTGTTTTTATTCATGACGTAATTGCCTCTAGAGGGCGCCATATTGAAGTGACGTCACATATCTAAGAACACTTGGAGTATCAATACCTATCTAACGTCACCTTAATTATATAATTCGGTGCAGGAGTTTGGAAGATATGAGGTAATAAAGAATATTACAAACATACATGATACGCGCGAAAAACATAACCCTTCTCTGACAGTCGGGTAAAAACTGTGACCGTGTAACATTTACGTAGTGTTTGATATGACTGTATCGAAATTAAACGCCTGTCGTGGCGCAGAGGCACAAGCGTGCGACTGTAAACGCGACAGGTTGTGGGTTCGATTCCCACTCCAGGAAATGTGAAAGTTTAGTATTTTCATTTCCTGGGTTTGGTAACAAGGCAAAGCGCGGCGCTGAGTTCCGCCAGTCAGCACGCAGTGCCTCAATTCGGCGGAAAGTGGGGAATGGAGTGTCTTAACACTAGGTTCCCTCTGCCTACCCTGCTATGTGCGGGATACTGCGTGAAGCTATGTATGTATGTATGTAGTACATGTACGTAGTGTGTCATATGACTGATCAAAATAGAATAGAATAAAAAATAAATAAATAATGAAACATGAAACATAAATTTATTTTTTAATTGTCATACTTTCGTTATTAAAATGCGTACTTTTTTTATTGTAAATAAATATTATTTTATGATTTTTTTAATAATTTAGTTCTTTTAGCAAAAAAGTGGCTTATCGTTTAGGTAGTGATGTGTCACTAAGCTTATTAATTAAAAAACAAACACAATAATTGAATCGGTGAGTACAGAAACAACGTCACAAAAAATGCAAAAATCGTAATCGATTTAAACTAGCTTAGAAAGGCAAGATGCGTGTTGTTTTTCTCCCTCCTGCTAAATTTGAAAATCCGGACTTACGTTGTTTCTGCACTCACCGATTCAATTGAATCTTATTACAATTCAAATTCATTTTAAACTTCAAATTTGAATCCCTTCTTTCTTCAAAATCTTCAAAAAGAATAAAATTGAAAAACATTGAATTAAAAATATAAGCAAAACCTATATTAATTTTACCTAGACGCTGATAACAAGGCAAAGCGCGGCGTCGAGTTCCGCCACTCAACACGCAATACCTCAATTCGGCGGAATGTGAGGTAGTGTTAAAAGAGAACGGAGTGTCTTAACACTAGGTTGTCTGGTTCCCTCTGCCTACCCTGCTATGTGCGGGATACAGCGTGAAGTTAAATAAAAATATTTATGTTTCATACGTCATATATGACTTCCTGTGTACATTATGTCATAATCGTCTGCGTATTTGCCACTGGACCATTACCTTGCGTTTTCTTATTGACTTCTTAGAAAACTCAATGTCTGACGCAATAATAGTTGAATTGCGATTGCAAATAATGAATAAGCGTTTTAATTGAGAGTTAACGACATATTTACTGTACATTTACCTCTACTAGTGTCCCCGTTGACGCGTTAACAACGCGTTGTCTTTAGTGATGTATAGGGTGTCCCAAAATTAACGCAAGATTTGAATTAAGTAGAAAATACCATTTTAGTCTTTTAATAGCGAATGAATAATGAGTATAATAGCAAATGGCGGCAAAGTCAAATCTTGCGTTAATTTTGGGACACCCTTTATATGTTACTTTGTATAAACATGGATGTCAAATCATGGTAGTGTGTGTAACATTTATTTTATTAATTTAATATACTTTTTATGCATTATTTAAAACAAAATTGCATTCTGCACTCCTTCTCTATATAAACTATAAGTGTGCCAAGTTTCATGCTCTTCCGTCCGCGTAATTTTCGGAAAAAGGGATCCAAAGTTATTGCTTCACGTATTTATATACAGATTCTTAATTTCCTGTATATACATCATAAAATAAATCATAAAGAAACTTTTTCCGGCTTGGCAGAATTACGTACGAATTCAAATCATAAGAACCAGAGCGATAAAATAAAATATTTTAATATAATCATTGTCCTCAGTGGGGATAGACCCCATAACCCTCACGCTTACAGTCACACGTTTTTCCACTGTGCCATGATGGTCTCTATAAATATATTATACCTATGTGTAAAGTTACAAGTAGTCCAGTAGCGATATACTTGACTGAACACAGTGGGTGCGGGTTGAATTACACTAGAAAATCTAAATCTAATAAATATAGACATTCTTAGATCTAGTTTAATAACATACATACATAGCTTCACGCTGTATCCCGCATATAGCCCCGGGTAGCTGTCTACTGAACTGAAAGAGTCTGAACCTAGTGTTAAGACACTCCGTTTTTTCTTTTTAGTGAATTGAGATATAGCGTGCTGAGTGGCGAAACTCATCGCCGCGCCTTGCCTTGTTACCAAGCCCAGGAAATGAAAATACTAAACTTTTATATTTCTTAGAGAAAAATATTACTTCTTTATTTCTAACTCCCCGTAAAAAAAGTCTAGCAAAAACTAATTACTAGATACCTATTAGAAAGATAAACAGGGAACGGAGTGTCTTAACACTTGGTTCTCAAATTCCCCCTGCCTACCCTGCTATATGCGGGATATAGCGAGAAGCTGGTCAGCTTATTTAAAAAAAAGTTTAATTGCTTTTTACGCTAAAGAAAATGAGATTAGTTCCGTTATACAATATTTATTGAACAAAAATAAGAAAAAAATAGTTCAGAACAAAAATCTGTTATTAATTGATTTTTAGGTAATTGTAGGTATTTATGACATATTTTTTTGAGTAATAAAAATATTTGCCGAAATCGTAATGTGTCACTAAGCATTGTGTTTTCGATGACTGTTTATAAATTATAATTAATATACATATATTTAGGCATTTTTACACTTTTTTCCCATATAACAAGGTCAAAGAAAACCGAGTGTTGAGACACTCAGACTCCACTTTCCACTTTCCACTTTGAACCATTGCGTGTTTAATGGCAGAGAAATATATACATAGTTTCAAAAATCTATTTTTTTATTAAAAAAAATACAATGATATAATAATATGAACTAGTGTTCCCGTTGACGCGTTAACAACGCGTTGTCTTTAGCAATGTATGTGTCACTTTATATAAACATGGATATCAAATTATGGTAGTATGTACATTTATTTTATTAATTTAATATACTTTTTATGCATTATTTTAAAAAAAAATGTTAGCATTCTGCACTCCTTCTCTATATAAACTATAAGTGTGCCAAGTTTCATGCTCCTCCGTCCGCGTAATTTTAGTAAAAAGGTATACAACGTTTTTGCTTCGTGAAGCAAAAACGTTGTATACCTTTTTATATATAGATAACTTAGCAAATATTTTTCTTTCACAATGAAATTATAAATTCCCAAAAATCTCAACATGACCTAATGATAAACCGAATCAGTCAAGTTTGAGTCAAGGCTTACGGCAGTCGAGTTCCGTTACGTAATGCCTACCTTTACCACTACATTACCCACTCCCTACTATCTCCCGAACCATACAATCGAAGTCAATAATCAATGTATAACAAACACACATACAAAAAGCAACTACAACTACAACTATAGTTGTATCCACGTAGAAAACTACTTGCCAACCAATCGCATAACGCTAAAAAGACACACCTCCGTGCCTTTTATAATTGGAAATAGGAATTTTGTGCGCAATCTCAGTTCATATCGAGCGGTCCGTCAGTTCGGTCTGTCAGTGTCAGTAGTCGGCAGCGACTCGACGTGTGTGCCCGTCGACCGTGTTCCACTATGGCTCTGGTACGTCGGCTCGCTTTGAACGCGCCCAGGGGGGTCCGGGCCCTCTCCACGCCCTCCCGCGACGACCTCGACCTCTCGTTCAACAGCCCAAAAGATGCGTTCAAGTCGAAAAAGACAAGCGAACTCGTCCGGGCGTACCTCGTCTACCAAATATGCTCGATAAATTGGATCGTCGAGAACAACGATATGGTAAGTGAATCGATTATGTAAGAACGAGTGATGTGTGCGTGAAATGCCTAAAATTAACCGATCAAAACCTGAGTTAGGGGTTTAAAATCGATTTTTTTGTAAATGTCAGTATGTCTAAATAACGTGTTAGGTTTGCACGTGTTATTGGTGCAATGTTTAAACCGGTTATGTGTGTACTTTTTGTACACGAAACGGTTATACGAAAAAGTTTGGTTAGGACCGGTTACGTCACACGCATGTCTGCTTCAGACATTGCATCTGCAAGTTCATAGTAAAACACAATTAATGTAATCAAAATTGGCTCAGGTTTTGATAACACCCGCATCAGCTGTAATAAGGGCAGAAAATCTTTCTAATGAATGAAAGGGGAGGAAGTGGATTTTCAAATTGTGTTCAGCGCATGCGTCAGGCCCCAGACACTGAGTTAAACTTCAAATCACTGGGCACCTAGTATTACCTAATACCTAGAACTTACCGAGCATTGATTCGCCACTTCCTTAGTGCTTAGGTTATTCAACTTTATCCAAGACATTGTTTTCGTACTTTAAATGAAATTACAAGTTAACAAGCGTTTCCTCGCTCTGGTAACAATTAACAAAGCACGGCGTTGAGTTCCGCCACTCAGCACACAATGCCCCAATTCGGTGGAAAGTGGGGAACGGAAATGTTAATGGAATGGAGTGTCTTAACACTAGGTTCTCTGGTTCCCTCTGCCTACTGCTACTGCCTGCCTCTAATTATAGCAGATAATTGATCCTAGAATATGATATAAGAAGTCTGTAGAACTTTGAAATATATAGTTCGTAGTGCCATGATAGTGGAGAAAATGTATCAGTTATTGTTTTATTTATTATAAAATTAATATATAAATAATTTTGTAAGGAATTATAATATATTTAATGTTTTTTGAAACAGTCTTTCTTATACTTTTAGGGTCATATTTTAGAAAAAAAATATGACCCTAAATATGACCCTTAAGGTCATATTTTAGAAATAAGGAAGAAACAGACATTTATTATTATTTATTATTAATTTACTTACTATTTAATTATAGTTGCTTTAAATACTAAATTAAAAAAAAATTGTACTTGAAAATTACAGATTGGTAAATTAGAAAATAATCTACTATAGGATCGTAAAAATTAAACGCGTTTCTAAGCGAAACTGTAAATAATTTATAATGCAATTGATTTAGAGTGAAGGAAAAAGAAGACCTGTCATGGCGCAGAGGTACAAGCGTGCGACTGTAAATGACAGGTTGTGGGTTCGATTCCCACTCCAGGAAATGAAAATATTAGTTAATATTTAGTATAATGAGCTCATTGATATTCACGATTATTACATATATTAAATGAATCTATTTTAACCGGATTAATCACGTATATTTCAGTATTCGATAATTCTTGGAAACCCGACGTTTCAAACACTTTACAGTAGTCCGTGGTCACAGATAACCCTGGTTAAAATAGTTTTATTTAATATTTAGTATTTTTATTTCCTCGCTCTAGAAACAAGGCAAAGCGCGGCGTTGAGTTCCACCACTAAACACGCGATACCTCAATTCGGCGGAAAGTGAGAAATCGAAATGTTAAAAAGAGAACGGAGTGTCTTAACACTAGGTTCTCAGGTTCCCTTTGCCTACCCTGTTATATGCGGGATACAGCGTGAAGCTAAAAAAAATTAGATTATAGATATTCATTTTAATATTGGTAACAGATTTATTATAATTTATTTTAAAATAAGTTTTTTTTAAATAATACTTTAATATTTTTTTAGTTTTAATATCTAAATAATTATATTTACGAACTATAACCTTTTTGTTCGTATACATTAATTAATGATATATAATTTTAAGGAAATTAAAAAATAAATACAACCGAATAAAAATATCCTGGACATTCTGACAAAAAATACCAAGTTCTTGCTATGAAAACATTTTATTAGCCTTCAAATTCGGACACATGTGCAGTTTTCGAGCGAGTCCGAGCATTAAAAGCAAAATAATGTTGCAACCTAAAGAAAATATGTTATAAATATATTTTTAACATAAAAAATAATTAATATTTAATAAAAATATAACGTTGACATCTGTCTTTACATCTGTTGTAGTTCTGTCAAATAAAATTATAGATTATAAATTTTGACAAACATTTTCACTATTGAGCATTTAAAGATAAAAAATATTGACTTTTTTATTTTTATTCTGGTAAATTGAAATATTAATTATAATTATTTATTTATTTTATTTGTTTTTTACTTTATAGAAGACATTACGTATAATATTTATATCTTACAAAGTTTTTTTTTAATTAAAAAAAGTGTTTACGTAAATATTCTGTATGTCAATTGTCAAGTTCTTCTATAGTGCATTGTAGAGAGGAATATATTAAATAATTTTTTTTTATACTCTTTTATATTTTACTCTTTCCTACAGATGTTTGTGGGTTTCTAGTGTCGTTTTACTTTTATAAGTAAAATTATTAAAAATATATTTAAATTACTCGTCAGATTTTCAATAAAACGAGACCATTTAAGAAGTTAGCTATCATATAAAAAAAGAATCATCCAAATTGGTTCACCAAGTAAAAAGTTATGCAGTAAAACAAAAAAAAACAGTCGAATTGATAACTTCCTGCTTTTTGGAGTATTTTTTATGACTAAAAACAGGGCGGAAAATTAAAATCATACCATATATATATAGTCAAATGCTATTGAAATATGCTGAAAAATTACATCAAGTATATTTTTTATAGGTTTTCCGTAATAATGTAAAAACCGGGGTTTTCATTATATTAAGTGCTTCATAAGTATTTGTATGAAATATGGAATAACCGTAAATAATTCTGTTATTGACTTCTAATGACAGAATAAAAACAAGGGTAACAAGGCAAAGCAATTCAATTTCCGCTAGAAAGAAATATTTGTTAAACCTACTGTTAAGGGGGGATTCTGCTTTAAGAGGATCAAGAAAACGGTTTTTTCGGGATTTGTTTTAGGCTACAAATAAATAAGTGAATCTAGCGAACTTTTCAGATTATTTCATTTAAGCTTACTCTCACTTATTTATTTGTACCATAAAAAAATCCCGTAAAGACGGTTTTTTTGGTCTTCCTAAAGAAGAATCCCCCTTAAGGCACTTCGTTTTCGAGACTGCTTGTTTAGTGATTTAACCCTACGTGGAAGAAGTATTAAGTGAAGATAAAAAATAAATTTAAAAACAAATACAGATAAAAAATAAACATATTGTCATAAAATGACAGCTTGAAACTGTTTCATTCAGCCAAAACTAGTGACATCCAGAAAAGAGTGTCTAATACTTGCGAAAGAGTGACAAATAAAACGTACACTAACCTCTAAATATGAGTAAAGTTAATTTGACATTATAGTGATGTTATCTTTTCATAATAATCGTTAAACAATTATTATGATATATAATCTCTTTACAAATTTGCATTTGCACAAGTTTAAACAAATTATTATTGGTTTAGTTTATTTAAATAAATTGCGAATGTAAACGCGACAGGTTGTGGGTTCGATTCCCACTCTATAAATAATATTTAGTATTTTCATTTTCTCGCTCTGGTGACAAGGCAAAATGCGGAGTTCCGCAAGCATGCAATGCCCCAATTAGAAAGCGAAGAGAGTGGAAAATGGATGATGGTGAATAATAGAGCAGTAGTGTTTAACACTGGGTTCTCTGGTTCTACCCTGCTTATGTGCGGGAATACAGCGTGGCTTTATTATTACAAGAAACTCTAAATATGGCGGAATTCAACGCGCCCTTAGCCTTAACAGAGCAGTGAAATGAAAATAATTTAAATATGAAAATTCCTTCAAATTCCTACTCCAAAGTGGGAATCAGACACAAAAATCCGGTTTTTACAGTCAGACTGTCCTCTGCGATGACACTCAGTGGTTACTTATCTGTTACAAATACTTGAAGCCAGAAAGTACTTGATATTCATTCGATATTTTTATCTTATCTTTAATATACGTGCGATTTTGTTAAGTAATATTTAATCAGAGAAATGCCTGTTTGCTCATGAGTGGATGTGAGTGGAAATGGTTCTTGAAGGCGAAGGAGGTATTTGTCTGACCTCAGGGAATCTTTGCATTCATTGATGTATAAAATATAATCGACCATACTGAGACTTACCCACTCGCTGTGGTAATACAGTTGACAGCAATTTTTTAATCGATGTGTATCGATTGTATTCGATTTAAAAAAAAATGCTTCGGCTTTATGATTTTTAAATGTATTTTTTTTGAAAATTAAATATCTATTATTGTGTTTTTTTTTATTTCCGCTTCCCATTTTCCGCCAAATTGAGGCATTGCGTGTTGAGTGGCGGAACTCAACGCCGCGCTTTGCCTTGTTACCAAACCCAAGAAATGAAAATACTAAGTTTTACATTTCCCGGAGTGGGAATCGAACCCACAACCTGTCGCGTTTACGGTCGCACGCTTGTGCCTCTGCGCCACGACAGGCGTCTATTATTATGTGTGCTACCTTTTTAATATGTGAACCAACTTTGATGATTTTTTTATGACAGCTAGTGCTTCTGATTGGGTCCCATTCAAATTAGGTTCTGACGAATAATTTATGAGTTATTCGTAATGTTACTTTTTTAGTTAAAATCTTAATGATGTTATTGGAGATAACATTTTTAGAACAACTGACGTTTTAATTTATTTTACAGTAGTTCATGACTACAGTTAATATTTTCTTTAAAAAATTAATTGACGTATTACATCGGCATATTTTGACTTTGTCGCTCGTTCACTTAACACGTACGTACACGTACGTACGTTTTTGTTTGGTGGTAGGAGGTTCGTCCTCCGTCTGGCTCGCGACCACTATCATGTCAAATGTTATGATGTGTTCCGGTTCGATGGCATGTAAGCCAGGTTTTCCCCTTTCCCACCTATCCTTTCCCCAAAATTCCGATAGCGGACTACTACATTATCTTCCCTTTCCATCTGTATCCTCTAGGTTGGCAACGCATCTAGTACATCTCTTGTGTTGTAGATGTTCATGGGCGAAGGTAACCACTTACCATCAGGCGGTCCTTCTGCTCGTTTGCCATCCGGTATCCATAAAAAAAAAAAAAAAAAAAACGTAATATCTTGGCATGCCTTGACACTTAATTTCTTCTGACTAACCTGCTAAGCGAGATAAGGCTTAAAACTATTTTTGCATAGGTATTTCAATTATGTACCAAAAAAATATGATACTATATCGATAATCGATTTTAGAAATAGCATAAGAATATCGATATATTTAAAAAATGGACAACCCTAAATGTTGACAAAGTCAATTTACCACGAGGTTATACACAAAAAGTATTGTAACTAGATATTACTAGATAATTTTTTTTATATTTATTTCTTTTTGTCTTGTTCGTACTAATCTATAGCGACGTGTGGGTAATTTAACCGGTATTTTATCAAAAAATGTCATTTGCCATTTGTAATGTTAAAAAGTTTTCAGATAGGTATATGACATATATATGACAAATTAATTAAACTAGGGTCTCCATCGACGCGTTAATAACGCGTTGTCTTTAGCAATGTATATGTCACTTTATATAAACATGGATGTCAAACCATGATAGTGTGTGTAACATTTATTTTATTAAGTTAATATAGTTTTCAAACATTATTTTTAAATATTGTTATCATTCTGCACTCCTCTATATAAACTATAAGTGTGCCGAGTTTCATGCTCCTCCGTCCGCGTAATTTTCGTAAAAAGGAATCCAAAGTTTTTGCTTCACGTATTTATATATAGATTAATTTATTTAAATTATTTATTACTACTAATATGACTTCCGCTTTAAAAAGGAAAAAAAAAAATTATATATTATTAATGTATTTTTTTCAATACATTAACGCCTAAAAATGGTGTTAAGTGATACGATTCTCCACTTTCCACTCAATTGCGTTCAAAATTTACGTGCCGAGTGGGAGAGTTTAACCTAGCGATTTCTGTAACAGGGAAAGTGTCAATCTTAAATATACAAACATTCCATCCAAAGGGAACAGAACTTGCTACCATAGCGCTTCAATTTTCGTCACAACCTTCAATATCATCCACACCACCTGGATACGTGGCACTCCAATACTGTGCGGTTTTGTAACATGAATGAAAAGCACAGAAGAGTAGGTGTCAAAAATGTTGACGTTTTTCTCCTAGGTATTTCATTTCAAGGCCTCCATACTAATAAAGAAATATTTGTATTTGCATTGTAGAGTAAATAAAATTCTATCGAATGAATGTTTACCCTTTGCCAAACTGGAAACAACTCGTTGTAAAATTAATGAAATATAAAAACTCTACGAACTTATTCCCCAACCCAATAGGAATTTCCTTTCAAGTGCCACTGAATTGTAGAATGGCCTACCTGCGGCATCGTTTCCAGGTCGATACGACATGGGTACCTTTAAAAAGCGCGCCTACTCCCACCTCAAAGGCCGTCAACGAATCTGTAGCTCCTCTGGTGTTACACGGGGCTTGGGTGATATCTTACCTTCAGGTGACCTAAACGCTGGTTTGCCTTGTCCTTCTTATAAAAAAAAATTGTATCTCAACCTCGTCTTTATATATAAAAATGAATGTTTGTCTGTATGTCATCGATGAACTCAAAAACTACTGTACCGATTATTATGAAAATTGATATATATATATGTATTTTGTAAATGGAGAAGGCTTGTATAATATGCTCATTGATGCCACTCGTCACCAGGTGGTGCTGCAGAGTAGCAACTTCTACCTCGTTCGAGCGATTGTCATGAAAACCAGTATGACCATGTATTTTTACACAGAGGAATATATAGAAAATAACGCCTGTCGTGGCGCAGAGGCACAAGCGTGCGACTGTAAACGCGACAGGTTGTGGGTTCGATTACCACTCCAGGAAATGTAAGTATTTTCATTTCCTGGGTTTGGTAATAAGGCAAAGCGCGGCGTTGAGTTCCGCCACTCAACACGCAACGCCTCAATTCGGCGGAAAGTGGGGAACGGAATTGTTGAAAGAAAATGGATTGTCTTAACACTAGGTTCTCTGGTTCACTCTGCCTACCCTGCTATATGCGGGGAATATATAGAAATGAATGTTTGTCTGTATATCATCGATGAACTCAAAAAAAAATTAAAATTTATTTTAGTTGTTGGCGTAGCAACCGCACGGTACAGCTAGTAGTAATATGAAACCTCGTAGTTGTAACCGAGATAACGTTTTACAACTATGCTATAATCTCATTTCATGTTAAAACATTTCACGACTACTACAGAACGTACTAGTTCTTTTATCATGTCTTAAATATTTAATTCATTCAAGGAACTTTATAATTGGAGGTCATCGTGGCGCAGTGGGCAGCTGCGTAAACACGATTGTGGGTTCGATAGCCACTGGTGGAAATAAATAATATTTCCATTTTTTGTTCTGGTAAGAATAAAATTAAGGCTAAATAGAATAAATGAATTGGGGTGGAAAAAGAACAAAGAGTCTTGACACAAAATTCTCTCTTTCTACCCTACTCTTTTATTTTATATCTTCACGCTGTATCCCGCATATAGGTGGAGGGAACCTAAGAAGCTATTGTTAAAACACTCCGTTCCCCACTTTCCGCCGAATTGAGGCATTGCGTGCTGAGTAACGGAATTCAACGCCGCACTTCACCTTGTCACCAAACGCAGGAACTGAAAATGCTAAATTTACATTTCATGGAGTGGGAATCGAACCCACAACCTGTCACGTTTACAGTGTCACGCTTGTGCCTCTGCGCCATGACAGGCGATCTACCCTGATATGCGGGATAAAGCATGAATTAAAAAATATATACATATATACTCGTATATCGTGACTCTGCGCCACGACAGATGTTCTACCTAACCAAATTTGAAAAATCCTATTAATGGCCCCTTAAAAATTGGACTGTCATTTTGCACATGACAATTAAATAACAAATACATAAATCGTTACTATTTTTTTTTTTTTTATGGATAACGGATGGCAAACGAGCAGAAGGACCACCTGATGGTAAGTGGATACCTTCGCCCATGAACATCTACAACACCAGAGATGTTGTAGATGCGTTGCCAACCTAGAGGATACAGATGGAAGAGGAGGACAATGTAGTATTCCGTTCTCGGAACCACCACATTTTGGGGAAAGGATGGGTGGGAATGGGAAAACATACAATATAACATGATAAATGATTTATAAAGTTACTTAAAAATTAGTACGATTTTAAATGTTTATCGTAGAATTAGAATGGCACGACACATTACTGGATTTTTCCAAATAAACCGGTCGACGGCTGAGATCTAGTTATATTTATTTGGTCATTTAGGACATCAAACTTGTACTGCTTTATGGAAAATATCTGTCATTATATTTATATATCGTGAAGCTATGTATGTATGTATGCAACAAATCCCGCGTATGTGTATCCCGCATATAGCAGGGTAGGCAGAGGGAACCTAGTGTTAAAACACTCCGTTTCGCACTTTCCGCCGAATTGAGACATTGCGAGCTGAGTGGCGGGACTCAACGCCGCGCTTTACCTTGTGACCAAACCCAGGAAACGAAAATAATAAGCTTTTACATTTCCTGGAGTGGGAATCGAACACACAACCTTTCGCCTTTATAGTCGAACGCTTATGCCTCTGCGCCACGATAGGCGTTTAACAAATGAAACTATAATTAAAATAAAAAGAATTAGTGATACAAATGACCCACATAATATCTTCTTGCAAGTTGAATATACAGCGAATAAGCAAAAAATCTAGATCATTCAGCTATCACTAGCAACACCGTTATAGCGATGTCAAACACAGCGTAAAGAGGTTATTAGTGCGTTCATATTAATACGTGAAGGAAAAACTTTGGATTCCCTTTTAACTGACTTCAAACAAAGGTCCTCAGTTTGACCCGTATGTATTTATGTTTGTGTGCGATTATCTCGCGTTTGGCTGAACCGATTTTGATGTGGTTTACAGCTAATTTTTTGCCAAATTTAGGAGAATGTTTAAGGTATATTAACCGCCAATAGTGGCGCAGAGGTATAATAACTACCCAACTAGACAACTAATATTTTATATATAAATCTATTAATTCATCTCTTCCAAGAGGTTGCGATTTCATAATCTTATGCAATGTATGTTACGGGTTCATTTCCCACGCGTTACATTGTTTTCCATATATAGATTGATATCTTTTTTTTTATTAAAACAATTAACAAAGACACATGGTAAGAAAAAGTAATTGAATCGATAGGTTAATGATAGACAACTAAAAATATTTATTGTTTTTTTTTCTATCTCCAGGCTGTATCTCGCACATAGCAGGGTAGGCACCTAGAACCTAGTGTTGCGACACTCCGTTCTTTTAAGATTTCCGTTCCCCACTTTCCGGCGAATTGAGGCATTGCGTGCTGAGTGATGAAACTCACTCGCTTTGCCTTTTTACACGAGCGAGGAAATGAAAATATCTTTTTTTTTTCTAACTTCACGCTGTATCCCACATGTAGCGGGGTAAGCAGAGGGAACCAGAGAACCTAGTGTTAAGACACTCCATTCTTTTTCAACAATTCCGTTTCCACTTTCCGCCGAATTGAGGCATTGCTTGAAATGAAATTACTTAATGTTATTTAATTTCCTGGAGTGGGAATCGAACCCACAACCTGTCGCGTTTACAGTCGCACGCTTGTGTCTCTGCGCTGCAACTGGCCTCGATTCGGCAAATCGTTTGTATGACGTCGAAATACTTCGAGCACGTGAAACGCACGTGGATTACACAGAAGCATTCCACATATGTTTAATTTAAAGCACGCCTGTATTTTTATATTCTGACCTTAGCAACTAAAAGTATTTGGTTGGGACTGATATTTTTTTTAAGAAGCGCTTGATTAGACATGGGCGTTTTCGTTTTAGCTGTAACGGTTACATATCGAATAATTTTTTTTTTTATGGATACCGGATACTTGAAACGAGCGAAGGACAGAACCTGATGGTGAGTGGTTTACCTTCGCCCATGAACATCTACAACACAAAGAGATGTACTAGATGCGTTGCCAACCTAGAGGATACAGATGGAAGGAGGACAATGTGGTAGTCCGCTATCGGAACCACCACATTTGGGGAAAAAGGATGGGTGGGAAAGGAAAACCACAAGCTTACATGCCATCGAACCAGAACATCATAAGATATTTGGCGATTCGTCTTTGACATGATGAGTGGTCACTTGAGAGCCAGACGGAGGACGAGACCTCCTACCGCAAACAAATGAATATGAAGTTTTCATATCCGATATCGTATTCGTTTTCAGATATCGAGGAGTTGTGAGGTTGATAGTTTCGTTGTAATTTAATTTTCGATATAATTTAGTTTTCATATCTCATCGTCGAGTTGTCGTTACGTTTGTGTGTAGTTGTTTGATATCCCGGATATGATCATTTAGATATCGATATGATATGATATAAGAGTCAAAACCGTTTTTTTAGTTACGTTTGATACATCAGGAGGTCTCATCCCAAGCTTTATTAGCTTCTTGGCGCGGGTTACTATAGACTAGCGTTTCCCAACCTGTGGTCCACGGACCCCTGGTCCAACGGTATAAGTATGGGGAGGTCCCGCGGTGTCATCTGGACCATACATAAATCACTCATTAAATGTAAAAGGGGGCCGCAAAAGCAACACCAACCTTTAATTTTTTTCATATTTTCATTTAATAAAGGAAACGTTGACCTTCTGTATTTTTTGTTTGTATCTATAATAACTAAAATAAATACCCCTAGTCCGTTTTCTGCTGTTTATTTATTAATTTCCAATAGCGAGTTTACTACATTGTCCCCCTTCTCTGGTGTCTCTGGGTCAGCAACGCATCACCTGGCATCTCTGAGTGGTGTGAATTTATGAAGAAGGTCACTTACCACCGCTTCTGCTTTCGCTTACCATCCGTTATCCATAAAAAAAATCTTAGGAGAGTAAATATTGTTTGTACGTGTTTATTTTGTTCATAAACCCCCCCAAATATCCACCATGTGTTAATAGTATGAAATATTTTTATATAAACATGAACTCTCTCGTATGTAAGTAATTCAATTATGTAAAAAAGCTTAGCAGAATTAAACACAATGGAGTTTACTATCGATACAGATCACCTAATATTGCATTTTTTTTTTGTATCTTCACGCTGTATCCACGCTTTCTTGGGTTCAGGCAGAGAGAGCCCTGAGAACCCTAGTGTTAAGACACTCCGTTCTCTTTTAACATTTCCGTTTCCCCCACTTTAATTTAAAGTCTATAATTTATAAAAAAAAGCGCTCAAACATACAATAAAGGCGAGTTCCGTTCCATGTGAATATTCTAGAAAAAATACTCTAAGACCTGTTTTTTATTATAAAAAAATTCGCAGCAATATAAAATAAAAATAAAAAGAAATTGGTCTCTCGTCCATTTAATGAACTGCCGTCTATAATGGAAAAAGGTTTACTTGCAGAACGTCAGACGCCCTTTCTTAGTATGGAATACCGGTATAATCACGAATATTTTAGTTTTTGCAACTTCACGCTGCTTAACGCCGTTCACGTCGCATATAGCAGGGTAGGCAGAGGGAACCAGAGAACCTGATGTTAAGACACTCCATTTTCTTTCAACAATTCCGTTCCCCACTTTCCGCCGAATTGAGGCATTGCGTAAATGTAAAACTAAAAAACTACGCGTCAGATCTTAATTAAATTTAAATGGGACCACATAAGAAGAAGCTATCATATAAGAATAAAATCATCAAAATGGATACATCCAGTAAAAAGTAAGGCGGTAACACATAAAAAAATAGTCGAACTGAGAACCTTTTTGAAGTATTAAAAAGTAAGCTTCACGTTGAATTTAACAGGTAGGCAGAGGGAACCTGAGTAGAGTGTTCAGACACTCCGTTCTCATACAAGAATTCCATTAAACAATTAAGTCAAATGACCAATTTATTCATAAAACAAAAGTATAGATAAAATCCTATGATATATGTATGTGTGTAAAGAAACACAAAAAATTGGCACCAACACAAGGTCGACGTCTTTTTGAATATTGAAACGGAACTTTTCCACACATTATTTAAAATTCATGATAGCACGTGATCTGGTTATGTAGAAGTATGCTTGCTTTAAAAATTCTAATATGTTTTGTTTTGAAATATTTCAAATTAGATGTAGGAATAATATTAGTTTTTTGTCATTTTTTAAACACTTTCAGTAGCTCTACTTGTAGCTGTCCATAAAACATAAGAACTATATCGCTTCGCTCGCCAACCTCCATTAACGACGACGAAAATTAAAATACCCAATTAACTTGTGATTTTTTATATAGATAGACACTATAATACAAAAAAATCATCGACACAGCGAAGAAAAACATTTATATATAAAAGATAGAGACAGTTTTCCAAATAATTTCTTTCCTTAACGCCTGTCGTGGCGCAGAGGCACAAGCGTGCGACTGTAAACACTCCAGGTTGTGGGTTCGATTACCAATCCAGGAAATGGAATTTTTCATTTCCTGGGTTTAGTAACAAGGCAAAGCGCGGCATTGAGTTCCGCCTCTCAGCACGCAATGCCTCAATTCGGCGGAAAGTGAGAAACGGAATGTTAACACTAGGTTCCATCTGCCTACCCTGCTATATGCGGGATACAGCGTGAAGCTATGTATGTATGTAGGTTATTGCCTTCCAAAAAGCTTGAAAATTGGCACACTTGTCCGGTTCCGACGAAAATACTATTTTCATAGCATGAACATAATGTCCTTGCCTGAAAGACTAGGATCACGAGGAAAGAATTTTTGAATTTCTTAAACATGTTTTTTAATTGATTGTGTAATTATCACATCGATTATGTAATGTTTGTAATAAAATTATAATAACAAATATTATAGCCTATTATATAAATTTGTTAACGGAACTCCAGCTTAAATGAGTCACAGACGATCGTACGATACTTTTGGCAGCTAACAATCGTAAAAAACCATTTTAGCTAGAACTTGCGAACAATCGCCAAATTGTCATGTTATGTAACATTAGTCTATGAATATAGTACAGTCCTAGACCGTAGAATAGACTAGAGTTATTTTCTCGTAAACCCGATTGTAATGGCAAGGAAATCGGCTTCATGCTTAAAAAATATATTTCTTTCTTTTTTAGCTTCACGCTGTATCCCACATATAGCGGGGTAGCAGAGGGAACCAGAGAACCTAGTGTTAAGACACTCCATTCCCTTTCAACAATTCCGTTCCCCACTTTCCGCCAAATTGAGGCATTGCGTGTTGA